>MJUU01032662.1:23579-36845 GCA_002080025.1 Modiolus philippinarum | reverse complement strand
TTACGAAATGATAAATAAACTACATATTAAGTGGATAAAAGCTGAAATTTCTATTTTGGCAAAGTTAATCTATTGTTAATCTATTGTTAATTGTTAATTTTTATGGATTCTTCATTCAACATATTCACGCGTATGAACACGACAGAACATGACGTCAGCATAGCAACCCGCACGTGACGCCTTCACAGTGACTTAATAATTTCGTGATAATGTCCAGTTCGGTTATACTGAGATTATCAGTCTCTGTAGATCAATGGAAATTCATACAAATTACCAATAATTCAGGGCATACGCCACAGTTACCGTCGCTAAGCGTGTTGAAACGCTACAATACACTAACGTCATAGTTTGAATTCTCCGCGAAAATGACGTTACAATGGTTAAACGTCACACATCTGCGGATCAAAGAGTCATTGAATTTCAAAGAAACGTGTACTATTTCGTCTTTTTCCGTCTTAAGAAGGGTTCCAAACCATTTTTTCGGTTCATTAATTTATTTATTTTTTGTATGTGTTAGTTTTTCGTACAAAAATATTTTGTTTCTGTTGTTTTTTCCACATTTCCATTAAGAAATAGATTTATAATATAAAAGTAGATTCAAAAACCTCTCTGAAACTAATATTTTGTACCTTGTAACTGATTTACATTGCATAGCTCCGTCCTTATCTTATTTTGGCTTTTCTATTTACACTCTTATTGGTACATGTAATTTGTTCTCTATCAGCTTTTACATATATTTCGATTCATGGATTTCCAAATGTTTTGATTTGATCTGCACTGAAGAGACATTAATTGTCGAAATGGCAAAATACAGAAACTTAATTTACAGCAACCCTAACATAAAAACCGGCTAAGTACTATGATCTGACAATCTCCCTGCTTCATTGACATATCTGTATGCTAAAGCTTATTTTGATGAATTTTAATTTTGGATTTCAGTTTCCTAAATCTATGTCTCGTCACCTCCAAAAAAAATTAATAAACATGTTAAAAAACAAGTTGATTGTGAACAAGGTAAAAATGGCAATTTCACTATATGGACAATGTTTTGCAAAGTGGAGATACGCCCTTATTTTCTCCTATCTTGATAAATGTTTCGACAGTTACGATACCGCTGCAGAAGAGAAATATCCAAGTAAATTATGCAATTTGATTTGTTACCCTGACAGGTGATATGAGACAATATCCCCGTGGTAGCAAAATCACAATTTTTAAACACTTTTTATAGAAAAATTGTAACACTTCTAGCAGAATATGAAAGTTATTCGGGTTTCACAGGGGATACGGGTTCATATTCCCTCTGTGCCCCATATCCCTTCGCCTGACGGGTCAGGGGATATAAAACACAGACAGGGAATAGAAATCCGTATCCCGTGTAAAGATTCCCGAATAACATATAATATCCGAATTATCTCTGCCTCGAAAAAGACATAATTTTGTGCCTTTTCCAGCAGGCAAGAACTTTATACTTCTCATCGACACCTTTAACGTTCACTTACCCGTGAAATCTGGTTAAAGTGTGTTTTCAGGATTAATATTTTGTACGTAGGTAATTCAGTTCCTCTCTATTTTTACATTGTCCTCTTTTTAGGGGTAATAGTGCAAACAACTGTTTATTGAATTTTGGGGAAAATCAACAAAAACTATAAAATAAATGAGATTTACCATTTCACCGCTGGATGAAGCCTTTGCAAATAAGATGAGTTTCAGACTTTTTTTTTTAATTTTTGGCTATTTTTTTCGAATTTCCGTATATGTTCTGCACAAAATTTAAAATATTCTACGTAAAAGGGGGTTTCAACGAAAAGACCCCCACTAGTCTTGATCCGCGCCTATGCGTTTATTGAAAATGTAAAATAAAACTATGTACAAAATATACTCGGATCCAAGGTGTTTTTTTTCGTTCATAGACAAAACAAAATAATAGAAACCTTATGTATAAATAGCATGGTTTCTTCTTTACATTTTTTTTTGTTTTTTTTGCTTCGTCTAAATGTTCTTTTCAGGGGGCGGATCCAGAGTTATGAATCCTGGTATTATGAATAATATTTTCAATTGGGTGGTGCACGATTATAGCTTCTGAACACTCCGAACACTCTGAACAGTAATCGAGTGGGTCAGAACAGATGTGCAGAACATGTTACGACTGTGCCAATTGACGAACGAGTCACAGAGAAAAAATTGTTAGATGAACTGCTTTATTGTAACGACAAAAACGTTAAAAATTCTTTTATACGAAGTTGATCATACACGAAGTTAAAATTCAACAATTATTGATGTTAGATTCATCGGAAAGTGATATACACAAGGTCATAATCAAATACGCTTGACGATCTAAAACACAAATGGAAATGTATGTACGCCTGTCGGTTTCGCTGGTTGAATTTAATTTAAAAATCAATAAAGATCAAAAGAAATCAGTTAAAAAATGCATTTTCACAATTGTATAAGTGATAATGTTTTTTTATATTCCATGCTCGCAGAAGAAAGTAAACTGTGTTTCCAGTATTTTTTTCTGAAAATTTGAAGGTAGAATCAATTTAACTACGTACAGTGTATAAATTCTTTAATTTTCCAACGAGGCCAGGATTGTTATAGAAAAAATCAAGGTAATGTTGAATTTGACTTCCATATTGAATGTTCTGTTCCTGTTTTATGCTACTCGATTATCCATGTTCTACAGAACAGAACATGTCCTGCACGGGATAATCGAGCACGGCCTTGGTTACAGGTACATGAGGAGAAATCTGACCGATTATCTATCCTTGACGTTTCTAACTTAAGCAGCTGCGTTGAAAGATACGGAACAACGTCATTGATGCTTTCCCGCGGAAATTGACGTAAAATGTGATTTTTGGGAGGTTTTTATGCTATATCCCTAAAAAACGCACGTTAACCCCTATTTTTTATTTCACATCTGAATTCCTTGATACAAGCCCTACAACATATATATAATTCAGGGGAAAATCAATGTGGGAACCATGACAAAAGGGTTTTAGAATTTAAAAGTTGAAATAAGCGACAAAAAATAAGATATATATAGAAAGAAATGAAATAATTTTGATCTCGTGTAATAGTTTAAGTCTGCAAGATTAACTTACAGAAAAAATTACTTGACTATCTATAAAAATAAAAAAGATATACCGATTTGAATTTAGCCCAAAATTTTGCAGTAATTTCAATTTTTAGTCAATTTTACCGAATTTCGACGCTTTATATCTTGAAAATTAGTCCGATAAGGTATATATATTTTTGCATATTTGGAAAGTACGTATCAAAATTGTGCAATACTCCAATTTTCACAAGTTTTTCAATGTAGATCGAAACTGTGTCGTATGCCCTTAAAGACAAGAGGTATCGAAATCATTATATAACAGAAAACAAGTATAACAAAAGAAACAGAAATAAAACAAACCTTAAGGATGGTCACCTCTCAGGTTTTTGAATCTGTCTCTGAAATTCGGAATTCTCTTATTTTATCAACCATGATGCATTAGAAAATTTTACACACTGACCCCCACTTTTCTTTTCAAAATATGTTTGTATACATCTTGAATATACTTTTGACAAAATTTGATGCAATTCATTATATATCTTCATTCTATTGCAAAGGGCCTGCCTTAATGCTAAGTAAATGAAAAATCTAGAGGAGTTCAGTTTCCTGCCAAAATTTTAGGCACTAAAATCTCAAAAACGGGCACACTGAACTATCAATATTTTTTGCATCAAATGATGTATGATCGATGTTCTAATAAATAAAGATACTGATTTTAAAATCTTGTATTATGAACTTGAGGAGGGACCATCCTTAAGGCCAAACAGGATAAAGATAAGTTGGAACACATTTGTCCCCCACCGTTACGTTTAAGTTTTCAAAGCGGGTATATGTTTATTCTATAAGACAAATCCTTACATCGAACAGACAATAAAATGTCAAGTACGACTCACGTTGTTGTATGTTATATACTGAGTACTGGATTTCTAAGTGTACGTGAAACAAAATGGAATTTTGAGTAAAAACTCGGACAGTAAGATCAGTATTCAAATTTTCCGAAAAAATATGAACATGAAACTATAACACATAATTATGTTTACTCCAACTGCAACAAACCTTAATGAGACGTATGGCCATCACGGAAACCAAAGAATGTACTATGATATTACTTCAGTGACACTTGAACTGAATTTTACAACAGGGCAGTGTTTCTCGCCAATTAAACAGAACCAAAACACATCATCGATATACCAAAATACTACATTAAATGTTTAAACCCAATTGTTTTGTTTCTGTTTGATAAAACCTAAGATTAAATCTGCTTTATGAAAGTTTACAATTACCATATAAATGGGGTAACAATGTCTTAACAATATACTAAGCCAACATTCTGCAAAACAATACTCCGTGAAACTGAACAGAATTGATTTGTTGTCAGAAATTGATGCATTTTTGGTTTTGTTCGTTTTCCATGTATTTTGTTCATCATTCGCCACTTGTGTCTTAAGATAATGGTGCATGTGCACATCATACAAAAATATACCAGCAATTACAATTTAAAAGCAGAATAAAATATCGGTAATATAAAACCTTTTTATCCTATCATAAATCTAGACTGCAAGCATTTCGTATAACGTCAAATTTTAGATATATCACCCTTGTATGTGTTCTTGATTCAAACAAACTTTGAGATTGTGTTATTTCTCCCTTCTTGTTCATCCCATATGATGGAATATATAAGTTAATATTTCGTTTCCAGCCATTCAGACAAGAAGAGATCCACTTACAAGGACATTTAGGGCTTGCTATATGGTGTGAGGTTCCTCACTGTGTTGAAGACCGTACGGTGACCCCTAGATGCTTTGTTTTGGGTCGTTTTAACCTGGATATGGGATGTTGTCTCCTTGACATTTACCCCATTTCCTTTCTTTTTTTTCATATTAACAAATAGAATTATGAAAGTATGGCAAGTCCCAAGTAGTAACAGTTACAAATGTATTGAATATTAATACTGGATATTATTTTTTTCGTGTTTATTATTTACATATAGTCTTCTACGCTTGAAAAAAGGTTTTTCAGACGTCAACAAATTATGCCATGAAATGCAAGAATGTGGCCAGGAAGTCACGTACATTTATCAAGAAGCCATTTTTTCTATTTCTGGATAGAAATTTTTGACAGTTTTCTTGTTCTTTTTCAGTAACTTGCCCTTGTTGTGGAATTTTTAGTTCATTAGACATCTCGTGGCTCCTAAGAGCAAATTCAGTAACAAATTTGGAAAACTGTTAATCGGAAATAAATGAATAGTGATGGAGGACAATCTAAGATGGCTTAAAATGGTAGCCAAAGTCTGATTTCGACAGAACAATGTTTGCGCAAACAGATACTCTAGAGGAATATGTTAAACCCAATGATACCATGCTACATCGTTTAGAAGCATATATTACAATCAGATTTATCATGCGCTTTGGGCTAGATGATACCGTTTTAATATCAATAAAAATGATTATCTGTAGATTAGATTATGGAAAATTCAATTACTTCAATTCCGTTACACCAAATTTCTTAGATCTTGGGTACCTACCTTGAGCTGGCTTTGCCTTCTTTTTATTCCAGAACCATCCTTTATTTTCATCCTTGTCTTCTAAAACATTTAATATTGAAAACACCTCTCAAAATATACAGTCAAAATTCGATGGCCAGAACCCCCAAGGGACCTACATTGTATGAAAACAGTTCGACCTAGAGGAGTTTTCGAGCTATCCAGGTCCAACTATGTTTAAACTTGAATAAAGGGACCAGAAAATAGGTTCAAAACATCCGTGTTATTCGAGCTATTGCATTTTGAGCTTACTGTATATTGACAAAAAAAAAAAACACTTCTTTATCTATATGTATGCCGAATTTGATATTTGATACTACTATACTATCTATTAACACTGTGATCATTAATCACTTCCACTTTTGACAAAAAAACAAAAGATTTTGCTTTTCACGTACATACTTCTGAAAAAGTCATGGTAGAAAGGTGTAGTAAAATTATGTATTTGCTCCTTCTATGTGTAAAATTACAGTCTATTTCAACATCATTAGATAACAGACTTACGTGAATCTGATATTTTATAGTCTATTTCTACCCAAGATATCTTGCTTTATATTAACTAGCCAGTTTTTTTTTTATTTTCGTCACTGGACATATCTTATAAGTGTTATGAAGTCTAAACAAAGAAACTATTAACCATTAATTATTGTATGTTTGACACAAGTATGTTTTAGTATAGTTCTTTTCCACAATCTTTTTCTTGGGTTATTTCATGTCTGTTCTCTAAATAATGTGTTTTATTGAGCTTAAGACGTGCAAAGTTATTCTGATAAATATATCGGCATAAAACATTCATTCTGAATTTTCAATTCAAATATTGTGGTATCATTTACAAAATTTTGTTTAAAACTAAGGAGTATCTCCCCCATGCATAGCTCTGTCCTTAGCTGAATTTTGGCTTTTCTATCTAGGTCTGTTTGGTCTTTTTTGTTCTCTATCAACTTACACACGGTTTTGGTAAATGGAATTCTAAGTGTTTTGTTTTATCTGCACTGATGAGACATAACTTGTCGAAATACGCATATGCAGAAAATTGATAAACAGTAACTTTGGTATTTTATTATTGCTAAGCAGACGTATACATTGAATTATTCAGGAAAGACTAGACTGTCTTTTGTTATAAACGCCAAATCATGTTCGACTCAAAGATTATACAATTTGGTCAGATTTCATTGAATATGAAATTTTATATCCAGTAGGGTTTTTAATGGGATACAAACAAGTAAAGTAAACTTAATTTTAATTTAGTAACAAATCACTTAAATGTTAAAATACTATAATTTATGCATTACCTGACATTGTTTTATGACTAGAACTCCACCCGTAGTTAACTAAGTAAATGAAAGAAAAAATAGATGAATAAATAATTTTTTTCTGTTAATTCTGTTGTACACTTAGTAGTATCTCCATCATGCAAAGTTGTGCCCTTAGCTGATTTCGGCTTTCCATTGAAATCATATTGGTTATTTGCTTTCAGCATCTTTAATATCTTTGAGATCATGGCCTTCCACATGTTGAGATTTTATCTGCGCTGAGGAGACACAAGTTGCCGAAATGGCTGTATGCAGAAAACTGAATTTGCAGTGGGTTCGGTGTTTAGTTACATATATTGGCTTTGCAAGATAGCACATCCAATGGAAAACAAATATTCATTTATTTAGGAGCCATCTTAACGGGAATTTGGTATTTATTCTTATATCATAACAAACGTTACATAAATATATTTATATTCTAAACAATAATTTCGACCATAAATATCTCTAATTGCACATTTTCTCCTTGTGGAGAGGGGTTGGGGTTAGGTAAAAGCATTTTGTTTAAAAAATTGTCCGAAATATAAGATCATTTGACTGTATTTTTTCATAAGATAGGTCTTTATGATATGTCTTGATTGGAATACATTCAAACTTAATGGGAACTTTGATGCATACATATCTATTTGCATTTACATTTGCATTGTTAAAACTTGTTAACTAATTATCTGTTCGTCAAATTGGCCATATGTAGCAATACATTTATCAATTCTATGACAATATTTAATTTACTTTTATGCTAATACAATTATTTTATTTTCTCCTTTTGTTTTTATTGTTGGGTGAAATAAGGGCAGTAGAATAGAGAAGGAACAAAGGAGCGGTATATACAAAATAGCGTTAAATTATATTATTATCTGTGCATAAGTATCGTTTTAATAGTCCTACTTTGCTACTTAAGAAGTCTTTTTTTTTCTTACTTACGATATTATTGTTTGTGATTATAATTTTTTGTAAATTTTGTTTAAAACTAAGGAGTATCTCCCTTATGCAAAGCTCTGTCCTTAGCTGATTTTGGCTTTACATTTAGATCATATTGGTTATTTGTTCTCTATCAGTTTTTAAACATCTTTGAGTTAATGGTCTTCCAAACGTTTTGATTTTATCTGCACTGAAGAGACATAAGTTTTCGAAATGCGCATATGCAGAATTTAAATTCACAGTAACTTCGGTATGTAGTCATTTTTTAGTGTGAAAAAAATGCATCTCTTTATCTATAAAGAAAAAAAACTTATTGTGGTGGGACGTTTCATTTTATGTTCAGAAAAAAAATATTTGATAATACCAAGTAATATTTTAAAGCAATTTTACATACTTTAGCAAATGTTTTTTGTCTAAGTGACCCAATGTTTAAATCTATGATTAATCTGATACAAACCTGTACCATCTTTAGAGGTATAGCTATTGCCACCTAAGTAAGACAAAAATATATACGTGTTACTAAATTATCTATACTATAACTAATTAGACATTCTGATTATCGCAAAAAATATTCAACGAATGATCGAACAACGCAGTAATTCACGAATGCACGCAGCGACTTTTTTCTAAGTTTTTCAAACGTAAGTACACCTCTTCGTAGACAAAAAGAGGAATAATGGATACGCAAATTAGGAACGGCAATACCGTATGGTTGTAACGACAAAATTGACAGCATAGGTAATCTATCCAGCCCAAAATGCAATGATATAAATATGATGCGCATTTTTGACAACAATCCTAATCGAAAACAAAACCATGGCCATCGCAATTATACAACACCAACACTTCATGATGTAACTATACCAGGCCTACATCACATTCGTACAAAACTCTATTCTTTACCACTAACTTTATTGAATTCTCTGTATAAAACGTCTTTAGAAAATACCTACACTGATCAATCCTCATCTTCATAGAAATTAGATGCTGATATACTTGATATTGGTCAACATAGGTTATTCAACCCTGTTAGATAACACGCCAATGTAGAAGAACGCCGTGCATTTCAACCCATCAAATTCGCTAATAAGGGTTTGGATCCTAGCCAATATCTTACATCACAGAAATGTAAAAAATACCCCCATATTTCAAACACACATCAGTCCCGATTATTTCGTACAACTATACTTCACCAATCACGTTTAAAATTTTCAACCATAAACGTGTATTGCAAAACCTTACCACCGACGACCTAAAGTCTAAACCACCCGACTGTTCATGTTCTGATTCATTATACAGATATAGTCCCTATGGTCACGTCATAACGGGAGTTTTGAGCATCATTGAAAACAAGTCTCTTCGGGATGCCTTTGAAAAAGGGCCTAAATTCCGTGAATCACGTTCCATCAATTGGGGACAAAATTTCAAAATTCTTATGGCTGCTGTAGAGGACTACACCAGAAAATGGATTTAGCGTGAACAAGGTGAGGACCTTGATTCCCTTTCGGAGTGGATTAAGGCCGTGAGGTCATTGATTCTTAAACGAATCAATCAGCTACAAGGGTCAATGAGAACTAAGGCTTCATCAATTTTCAAAAATGCTGATGTGGCCAGTTACTTGTCCTCTATTCATTACAAATATGTCGTCGTTCCTGTCGATTTGGCCCCAAATAGTATAATTTTTATTTGCAAAAATCAATACATAAACTGTTTAAAAAAGAACTAGGCATTGATAAATGCAAAGGCAATCCAACGTACGCGCCTACTACTTTGTCAAAGGAGGAGATATTACAGAACCATCAATCTGTTTTGCTTTCTTTCGGAATTTCCAGCAAGGATGAAGACACAGATCACCCCTCTTTGTACTGGGTACCAAAATTACATAATGCCCATACAAAGAACAATTCATGGATCTGCTAAATGTTCTACAAAACCATTATCTGAATTGATAACCTCCATCTTGACAACTGTTAAAGAGGGCTTTTAAAAATACTGTAATACTTGCTTTTCAAGAAGCGGTGTAAATGAAAAGGTGATTTTGAAAAACAAAGATCTACTTGACATCTTGATCTTTAGAACATTATCACACTGTTACAGCATTAAAGCTTTCGACTTCTCAACACTTTATACCACCATTTCTAATGAACAACTAAAATCTCGGCTGAAAGGTTTAATTAATAGATGTTTCTCACGTAACAACGGTGAACGTAGATATAGGTCGATTGTTGTAGGTAGAGAACAAGCCTACTTTGTGAAAAATGAATCCAAATCGGAAAAAAAATATACAGGGGAAGAAATGATTAAAATGCTAGAGTTTATTATCGACAATATATTTGTCCAGTTTGGAGGACTTGTTTTTCAACAGACTATCGGAATTCCTGTGGGCACAAACTATGCACCTCTTGTAACCGATCTGTTTCTCCACTCTTATGAGGCTGAATTCATATAAGGGCTCTTGAAAATAAAGATAAAAACTGGCCCAATCATTCAATTTTAGCTTATGTTTTTCAAATGATATTTTGTCACTAAACAACCCTCGCTTTAGTGATTTTCTTCATCTGATGTAACCAAAAGAGCGTGAAATTAAGGATACTGCAAACGCTTCCACATCGGCCTCATTCCTTCTTCATCTTGAAATTGACAATAGCAGTAGACTTCAAACTAAGCTGTACGACAAACACGATGACTTCACTTTTCCAATAGTCAACTTTCCTTTCCTTTGTAGCAACATTCCAACAGCGCCGGCATACGAAGATTACATCTCCCAGCTCATTCGCTATGCAACAGCCTGTGTTCGATACAGAGACTTCCTCACAAATAGGCTACTTAAACAAGGGTATGTTACCCAAAATTTGAAGTCATTCCTCCAAAAGTTTTACGGTCGACATCACCATCTTGTGGACCGCAAAGGGATATCTGTTTCCCAGATGACAACAGATCTTTCCTTTTAAAGCTTAATTGTTGTTTCCTCTACCGGATTTGACCTTACTACCGGATTTGACATGTTCAACATGGCGGGTGTCTTATAAGAAGCGGGAGATGCTTACTCTACCGGTGTTTTTTAATGGGTCCGTGTTTTTTATCTGTGTGTTTGTGTTTGTGTCATCATTATTCTTCTCTGTACCGTACTCATGTTGTGTCTCAGATTCTTTGTTGTTTTCGATGTTGCAATTGTCCTCGGATTGTTCGTTTTGGATTGACGGTTTGGTTCTCACTTACTTTCTATCATGAGTTGAATATTTTGGATAATCAAAATCTAGGATTAGTTACTGTTTTTATAATATAGACAAATTCTCGTTTATTTAATGGCTTTATTAAAGATTTTTTTCCTGAACTACGTTTGCGATTTTAATCCGCCGAGACGTTTACTTAACAACAACCTTGACGACGCCTTTTGTGACCGTCACTTCCTAGAGTGAAATTATGGAAAATAATTTCACAGTTAATTATCACTTTTATTTCACTGAGAAATTTACATCTTTCACCATCCTCTATATAATAAAAATATTTATTACATACTTAGTAACAGATGTGTTCTTTTTTTGCACGAACTTTCCTTTACGACTTATTTTAATAAATTCATTGCCGACCATATACATATATGCTGTAAGACATAATACTCAGAAAAGCTCAATCGCTCATCTGAGCCACTGTTACATTTTTCCACCTACCAAAATCTGATAAGAAAGAAAAATAACTTGAAAAATAACTCCATGTTTAACCAAAGACAGTATCTTTCCTGAAGTGGACAAAATTTCAGTGGTGCACATACAATCTTTTGATCATTTTCGTTTTATTATTTTTTTCTAAAGATTAATGGGACCGTTTGAAAGTCGGAAAATTGCATACAAATTGTTCGTTGCGAGTTGTTATTGGTATATAGCCGCAACCACATTAGAGACATCCACAAAGTTGAATGGGAACTATTTATATAAACCGTTTTAAGTGCTGAAGATGTGAATTTTACAGGCTGTTTTGTATTCCCATTATATGATAAACATAAATCTTTTGTTTTCCCAAATATTTGAAGAAAATCATGAAGATCGAAATTTCTTTCCCATAAAATAACTAAATAATACATATGGATGAAAGATAAATTTACCTTATGAATATTAAACGCCAAAATTTAGGGGTAAGCAACGTATTGGATATTGTGTAGCAACAGCAGGGGTATTTGGGTTCTGGAATGGATATTGTTTAGCAACAGGGGGGATTTGGGTTTTGCAGCAATGTGGCCAAAGATAAACACAATCAATTGAATTTATATAACAGGAGATCTGTCATAATAACTGATGTCTTACATATTTGCTCTTTGCTTTATTTTGAATTGATAGATAGCCAATAAAAAGTACGTTCCTTTCATGTAAGTTCGAATTAAAAATATTTTAGTAATAGTACTCACTCGTTTTCATTGTCCATTTCTTACCATCTTTTGTTACACCTATATATAAGTAATTAAAATGAGTCTGCATGTATCAATATTTTCAATAACATAGGGGAAACTGCAACTTACAAGGCAAGAGATCTGTTACAGCTCTAGGTAGAATAAATAAAAATCCACGAAGAATTCCAACTTTCAATAAGAAAAAAGAAATTTTAATCTTTGCATGCCATATTAATTTGTTAATATGTACAAAGTGGTACAACTTAAGCACTATCGATGAGATCATTATTATAGTCAAGCAATATATGCGATTGTCGAAAAAAATCAGTATTACTGTAATACATATCATTGATTTTATTACAGTAACAGTTGCTTTATCAAGATCGCATCTATTGTTTAGACTATAATAATAATCTCATCGATTCGCACTTGGCCGATAGTGTTAAAGATAAGTAAAAAACTAAGGATAATATTTTATTTCATTTTTTTTTTTTGGGGGGGGGGTTCTTATTGTTCAAGGTACAGTTTGAATAAACTGTACAAATTATCTTTAATAAAAATAGAAATGAAAACGTACCTGATGTTTCTTTGACTTTGGGTTTAGGTTGGACTCCTGCTGACCATACATCTTTGATAAACATTGGTTTACCGTCACTTCCTGTCATAAAAAGAGATTCAATACTTTAATCTACAACCAGGGAATATATTTATTCTCCAAGGCTATATCGGCATTCTATTTAAATATCTTACTTCTTACAGTTGTCAACTGCAATACTACAAAGGACAAACATTTGGGAAATCATCCGATACAATGGTCAAAGAAGAATTACTTTACAAAAATCTGTTATTGTCTAACTGCAAACGGAAACGGGGAAAAACTGAATATTCTTATTTTAGACTTATTTAACAAAAATAACGATTTTTTCAACATTTGATAATAGCACTGATCATCTTTTTTTTCTCTTTTTTTAAAAATTTTTACTGGTAAATGATAAATTTGAAAAAAATACATATAATGTCATTACCCCTTTCAAAGGTACTTCTAAAGTCC
>MJUU01032662.1:0-23428 GCA_002080025.1 Modiolus philippinarum | reverse complement strand
GGAACATCCCATAAATGGGAGGTATGTCTATGTATAAATGCGGGCCAGAGGGAACATCCCATAAATGGGATAAAGGAGGCCTCTAGTGCACCGGAAGTGACCGGAACAGAGACTATTACGGCTTTTGCTTTTTTGGGGCAACTCGGGCAGCCTGGGGCCTTGGGTGTTGAGAAACGAAACCGGATTTGGGAAAATTAACCTACACACCCCCATAATCGGCTTCCCAATGAATCCAGGGGCTTTTTAGAACCAAACAGGGCATTATTCGGGTAGCAGGGTCTCCTACCTACATTTTGAGTTATATTTTGGGGTGATGAAGGCCTTGAGGGCAATTGAAGTGACCGGAAACAGAGAATATTATGGTTGGATATGGGCTGATTAAAGGTACTGTTCTTAGGCATGCCTCTTACGGCTTTTGCTGGCCTTATATCACTCAATTAATGCCTAAACTAGTTAGGATAACGTCTAACCTACGTTTTGAACCCTCGTTTGTTGAAATCGACATATCCCGAGGGCCTGCCGAGGTTAAAATCGGACATGGTATGACCCCTGATCTGGACCCCCCTACTGCACATTGGTTTTTGGCGTTTTTCTCCTTACGGGGACCTAGCAGCAAGGTTCCCTTGGTATGTTAAGAAAGCTAAGACCCAAAGCTACATATTTAGGGAAGATTTCGGTGAACTTGGGCAGCCTTTGGCCTTGGGTGTGGAGTAACGAAGCCGGATTTTGGAAAATTAACCTACACACCCCCAATAATCGGCTTCCCAATAATCCAGGGGATTTTTATAACAAAACAGGGGCTTTATTCAGGAAGCAGATTCCCCTACATACATTTTGAGCCATAGTTTGTACTACCATAGGGGTGATGGAGGCCTCTTATGCACCGGAAGTGAGTGGAAACGGAGAATATTACGGTTGGATATGGGCTGATTTAGGGCTTCCCAATGAATCCAGGGGCTTTTTAGAACCAAACAGGGCCTTATTTGGGTAGCAGAGTCCCCTACCTACATTTTGATAGTTTGATAGCTATAGTTTGGGGTAATGGAGGCTTTCAGGGCACCTGAAGTGACCGGAAACGGAGAATATTATGGTTGGATAAGGGCTGGTTAAGGGTACCGGCCTTAGGTTTTATGCCTCTTACGGATTTTGCTGGCCTTATTTCACCGAATTAATGCCTAAACTGGTTAGGAAGATGTCTCACCTACGTTTTGAGCCCTCGTTTGTTGAAATCGAGCCATAGGCTAAAATTGGACATGGTATGACCCCTGAGCTGGACCCTGCCATATAATCTCCCTACCGCACATTGGTTTTTTGCGTTTTTCTCCTTGCGGGAACTAGTAGGAAGGTTCCCTTGGCATGTTTAGAAAGATAAGATCCTAAGCTACACATTTAAGGAAGGTTTGGGGTAACTCGGGCAGCCTGGGGCCTTTGGAGTAGGGAAACGAAGCCGCACCTGGGAAAATTACCCTACCCACCCCCCATAATTCGCTTTCCATGAAATCCAGGGGCTTTGTAGAACCAAATAGGTGCCTTATTCAGGTAGCAGAATCCCCTACCTACATTTTGAGCCATAGTTTGGGGTAATGGAGGCCTCTAGTGCACCGGAAGTGACCGGAATAGAGAATATTATGGTTGGATATGGGCTGATTAAGGGTACCGGCCTTAGGTTTTATCCCTCTTACGGCTTTTGCTGGCCTTATATCACCTAAACTAGTTAGGAGAAGGTCTCATTCCTAAAGGCTGCATCAATGACCACAAACAAGGTCTGAAAATGTAGTTGAGATGATCTTATAACTAGATGAGCAAAATATAAAACGCTCTATGGCCCGAAAAAGCCGCTGGAGGCATAAAACGCATGGGCGGTACCGAAAATCAGTCTATATCCAGCCATTTCCGGCATCTCCCGGTTCTCTGGGCCGCTCAAAAACTATGGCTCGAAATTTAAGTAAGGGACTCTGCTTTGTGAATAATGCCTGTATTTGGTTTTATAAAGACCCTGCATTTCATTAAATGTAGAAATTTAGAGGTCGGTATGACATTTAAAAAAAAAAAAAAATTTCGTTCCCCTACACTCAAGGTCCCCAGTGTGCCCGGGTTACCCAAAATCTTATCTAAATGTCTAGATAAGGGTCCAAGCTTTCGAAATATACTAAAGGTATGTTCCTACTAAGTCCCCGTAACGAGAATAAAGCTAAATTCCAATGTATGGTAGTGGCACAATATTGGTGTGTGGAGATCTGTGGTCAACACAGGTCAGATTTTCCTTTTTTCATCCTAAAGGCTGCATCAATGACCACAAACAAGGTCTCAAAATGTAGTTGAGATGATCTTTTAACTAGATGGGCAAAAATTAAACGCTATATGGCCAGAAAAAGCAGATGGAGGCATAAAACGCATGAATGGTACCGAAAATCAGCCTATATGCAGCCATAATTGGCTCTATTTCCGACCACTTCCTGTTCTCTGCGCCGTTCAATTTGCAAAAACAATGACTTGAAATGTAAGTAAGGGACTCTGCTTTGTGAATAATGCATGTATTTTGTTTTATAAAGACCCTGCATTTCATCAAATGTAGAAATTTCGAGGTCGGTATGCCTTTTTTTCAAAAAACAGATTCGATCCCCTACACTCAAGGTCCCCAGGGTGCCCGGGTTACCCAAAATCTTATCTAAATGTCTAGATAAGGGTCCAAGCTTTCGAAATATACTAAAGGTATGTTCCTACTAAGTCCCCGTAACGAGAATAAAGCTTAATTCCAACGTATGGTAGTGGCACAATATTGGTGTGTGCAGATCTGGGGAGAACACAGGTCAGATTTTCCTTTTTTCACCCTAAAGGCTGCATAAATGACCACAAACAAGGTCTCAAAATGTAGTTGAGATGATCTTATAACTAGATGAGCAAAAAATAAAACGCTCTATGGCCAGAAAAAGCCGCTGGAGCCATAAAACGCATGGGCGGTACCGAAAATCAGTCTATATCCAGCCATAATTGGCTCTATTTCCGGCATCTTCCGGTTCTCTGGGCCGCTCAATTTGCCAACACTATGGCTGGAATTGTAAGTAAGGGACTCTGCTTTGTGAATAATGCCTGTATTTGGTTTTATAAAGATCCTGCATTTCATTAAATGTAGAAATTTAGAAGTCGGTATGACATTTTTTTCAAAAAAGAGATTCGTTCCCCTACACTCAAGGTCCCCAGGGTGCCCGGGTTACCCAAAATCTTATCTAAATATCTAGGGTCCAAGCTTTCGAAATATACTAAAGGTATGTTCCTACTAAGTCCCCGTAACGAGAATAAAGCTAAATTCCAATGTATGGTAGTGGCACATTATTGGTGTGTGGAGATCTGGGGTCAACACAGGTCAGATTTTCCTTTTTTCATCCTAAAGGCTGCATCAATGACCATAAACAAGGTCTCAAAATGTAGTTGAGATGATCTTATAACTAGATGAGCAAAAAATAAAATGCTCCATGGCCAGAAAAGGCCGCTGGAGGCATAAAACGCATGGGCGGTACCGAAAACAGTCTATATCCAGCCATAATTGGCTCTATTTCCGGCATCTTCCGGTTCTCTGGGCCGCTGAATTTGCAAAAAACAATGACTCGAAATGTAAGTTAGGGGCTCTGCTTTGTGAATAATGCATGCATTTTGTTTTATAAAGACCCTGCATTTCATAAAATGTAGAAATTTAGAGGTCGGTATGACAATTTTTCAAAGAACAGATTCGTTCCCCTACACCCAAGGTCCCTAGTGTGCCCGGGTTACACAAACCTTATCTAAGGGTCTAAGCTTTCGAAATATACTAAAGGTATGTTCCTACTAAGTCCCCGTAACGAATATAAAGCTAAATTCATATGTATGGTAGTGGCATTATATTGATTTGTGCAGATTTGGGGTCATTACAGGTCCGACGTTCCCCTTTTTGCATCCTAAAGGCTGCATCAATGACCACAAACAAGGTCTCAAAATGTAGTCGAGATGATCTTATAACTAGATCAGCAAAAAATTAAACGCTCTATGGCCAGAAAAAGCAGCTGGAGGCATAAAACGCATGTGCGGTACCGATAATCAGCCCATATCCAGCGATAATTGGCTCTATTTCCGGCCACTTCCGGTTCTCTGGGCCGCTCGATTTGCCAAAACTATGGCTCGAAATGTAAGTAAGGGACTCTGCTTTTTGAATAATGCCTGTATTTGGTTTTATAAAGACCCTACATTTCGTTAAATGTAGAAATTTAGAGGTCAGTATGACATTTTTTCCAAAAAACAGATTCGTTCCCCTATACTCAAGGTCCCCAGGGTGCCCGTGTTACCCAAAATCATATCTAAATGTCTAGAGAAGGGTCTAAGCTTTCGAAATATACTAAAGGTATGTTCCTACTAAGTCCCCGTAACGAGAATAAAGCTAAATTCCAATGTATGGTAGTGGCACAATATTGGTGTGCAGATCTAGGGTCAACACAGGTCCGATTTTGCCCTTTTTCATCCTAAAGGCTGCATCAATGACCACAAACAAGGTCTCAAAATGTAGTTCAGATTATCTTATAAGTAAATGAGCAAAAAATAAAACGCTCTATGGCCAGAAAAAGCCGCTGGAGGCATAAAACGCACGGATGGTACCGAAAATCAGCCTATATCCAGCCATAATTGGCTCTATTTCAAGCCACTTCCGGTTTTCTGGACCGCTCAATTTGCAAAAACTATGGCTCGAAATGTAAGTAGGGACTCTGCTTTGTGAATTATGCATGTATTTGGTTTCATTTAAGACCCTGCATTTCATAAAATGTAGAAATTTAGAGGTCGATATGACATTTTTTCAAAGAAGAGATTCGTTCCCCTACACCCAAGGTCCCCAGGGTGCCCGGGTTACCTAATATCTTATCAAAATGTCTAGATAAGGGTCTAAGCTTTCGAAATTTGCTAAAGGTATGTTATTACAAGTTGCCCGTTAAGAGAAAAGGGCGAAAACCAAGGTGTCGTATGGGGGCTCAAAGGGTGATTGGACTACTCAGGTCATACTAGGTTAAAATTTCCCTTATTCTTGTCCTCAAAATGACCCAAGGTCCATAAATAATTACGCAATTGGTAGCTGAGGGGTGTTTCTGCTTCAATACAGTACTAATAAGTAGATAATTTGTCTTTGGCAGATGTCATCGGCATGCAATTATTGTGTAAATTGGTCTTAGGAAAATACAATTTCTGACATAAATTTTATCAAGTGGGTCACCTTTGGGTCACCTTGGGTCGTGATAATATTTTGTGGGTCAATAAAATATGGATTAATCTGTGTTGTACCAAAATATCATAGTTCTACGTCAAAAAATGAAAAAGTTATGCTATTTTAAAAATTGCCCTCCTTACCAACCATTGTGGGCTGGAGGGACAGGGTGTGGGTCAGTGGGACTTTTCTCTATTGTGAAAGAATTTTCTTTTTTGGCAAAAATATGCTGTAAAACACTAAAATGAAATAATATTATAGCTTTCAACAACATCTTTTATTCTGCTAAATGTGATCGAATACCGAAAAAAGTTGCAAAAAATGAAAAATTGACGTCAAAAATTCACGGGTCAGAGGGACTTTTTTTTAAAAAAAAATTGTCCCCATGACCCAAAAATGCGGGTCAGTGAGTCAAGTTATTATGTCTTTCCCAGTCAATGTTATGTTTTATGTTATGTTCATGCTTAAAATCATCTTGATAGACGCACATTGTCTCCATTATATTTGAGTGGCCATTTCAAATCGTTTTAAAGATTTTACATTTAAAAAAACCCAAAACTGGCTATGACCTTGACCGATAACCTTGATGACCTTTGACCTTGGGATCAAATTGAAGGTCTCTCCTTACTGATTAATTTGATATGTTACATGACAATGCTATCTGTAAAAGTATAAAAGTTATACGCGAAAAACCTATTTCCGAAACCCGTCAAGGGCAATTACTCTTCAGGGAGTCATCGGAGAGCTTCGGTCCAAATGAAACAAATGTAGCCCTTGATGTGTTGAACATTTTTGCTGAATAATTTTTCAGCTATCTATTACAGTTTTTGAGTTTATATGCTAACAAGGTCAAAGGTCAAGGTCAAAGGTCACCGATCACCTTCAACCTGGTACTCAAATTGAAGGTCTTTTCATGCTGATCACTTTAACCATATGTGTTTACTATATTATCTGTAAGCGTTTAAAAGTTATTCGCAAAAAACCAATTTACGAAAACGCGTCAAGGGCTATCACTCAAAAACGGTTCATCGCAGAGTTTTCTTTCAATTGAATCAAATGTAGATCTTAATGAGAGGAACATTTTTGCCATATAATGTTTTCATAAATTTTTTATCATTTGCGAGTTATCGCGATAACAAAATTTCAAATAGCCGCCATTTTGAAAATGGCGGCCGGAAAATTTTTTAACCCCCTTTTTGTAATCAAGACCGTCAAAGCTAACTGGAAACCAAATTTGCTGGAAATCAGACACTTTTGAGAAATTTGCATATTTAGGGGTCAAAAACGCGTAACCGGTGTCGCGACTTAAAAAAAGCTTTTTTGCGTGTTTAATCATCCTGAGGATGAATCGAACATTTTCCCTTATTCAGAATTCTGATATCGGTTACGGTTTATGAGGAGATCTGCAAACAAGATAAACCGTGTTAGGGGAGATAACTCCGTTACTAAAAATAGATCGATATGCTTGACTGAGTTTTGAAGTCCCGCTTTGATATCGATTCATGACACCAAGAGTCGAAATGATATGTCGCGTAGTTTTTTACAGCGGTTGCGGCGGAAGAAAAAGAATAAAAAAAAAATAATTAAAAAGTCAATTGTTCAGAGAACAATTGCAAGGTCTTTCACCAGTTTTCGTCATGATAACATGTTATTATTTTGATTTTATTGTCAATCCCTGTCGAAAATATGATGTAAACAAGAGTTTTGAACTTTTTCAACTACATTTAATCACCTATCTCTTACCTTTTTTGGTGATTTTACTGAAAAAATCCCAAAAATTGGCTATGACCTTGACTTCTGACCTTGATGACCTCTGACCTTGTGCTCAAAATGAAGGTCTCTTCTTACTGATTAATTTGATATGTTACTTGACTATACTATCTGTAACAGTTTAGAACTTACATGTGAAAACCCATTTTCCGAAACGCGTCAAGAGCAATAACTCTCTAGGAAGTCATCGGAGAGCTTCGGTCCAAATGAGACAAATATAGCCCTTGACATGCTGAACATTTTTGCTGATATACTTTTTCAGTCATCTTTTATGGTTTCTGAGTTTATCCCCTAACAAGGTCAGAGGTCAAGGTCAAAGGTCACCGATGACCTTCAACCTGGTACTCAAATTGAAGGTCTTTTCTTAATGATCACTTTAAACATATATGTTTACTATATTATCTGTAAGCGTTTAAAAGTTATTCGCGAAAAACCGATTTACCAAATCGCGTCAAGGGCTATAACTCAAAAACGGTTCATCACACAGTTTTTGTTCTTTGAATTAAATGTAGATCTCAGTAAGACAAGTATTTTTGCAGTATAATGTTTTCAGAAATTTTTTATTGTTTCCGAGATATTGCGATAACAAAATTTCAAATGGCGGCCATTTTGAAAATTGGCTATGACCTTGACCTTGATGACCTTCGACCTTGTGCTCATATTGTAGGGTCTTCTTACTGATTAATTTGATATGTTACATGACCATACTATCTGTAAAGGATTAAAAGTTATACGCAAAACACCGCTTTCTGAAATGTGTCAAGGGCAATAACTCTTTTGGGAGTCATCGGAGAGCTTCGGTCCAAATGAATCAAATGTAGCCCTTGACATGGTGAACATTTTTGCTGATATAATTTTCAGCTATCTATTACGGTTAATGAGTTTATATGCTAACAAGGTCAAAGGTCAAGGTCAAAGGTCACCGATGACCTTCAACCTGGAACTCAAATTGAAGGTCTTTTCATACTGATCACTTTAAACATATACATTTACTATATTATCTGTAAGCGTTTAAAAGTTATTCGCAAAAAACCAATTCACGGAAACGCGTCAAGGGCTATAACTCAAAAACGGTTCGTCGCAGAGTTTTTGTTCAATTGAATCAAATGTAGATCTCAATGAGAGGAACATTTTTGCCATATAACGTTTTCATTAATTTTATCGTTTGCGGTAACAAAATTTCAAATAGCCGCCATTTTCAAAATGGCGGACGAAAAAAAATTTTCACCCCTTTTTTGTAATCAGGGCCATGAAAGCTACCTGGAAACTAAATTTCATCAAAATCCGACAACTTTGAGAAATTTGCATATTTAGGGGTCAAAACCGCGTAACCGGGGTCGCGATTCAAAAAAAATTTTTTGTGTGATAAATCCTCCTGAGGTTGAATCCAACATTTTCCCCCATTCAGAATTTTGATATCGGTTACGGTTTTGGAGGAGATCTGCTAACAAGATAAACTGTATTCGGGGAGATAACTCCGTTACTAAAAATAGGTCAATATGGTTGCGTCGGCTCCGAGGTCCCACAGTAATGTCGATTCATCGCACTAAGTATCGAAATGATATGTCGCGTAGTTTTCTTGCCAACTTTGCGGCGGAAGAAAAAGAATAAAAATAAATAGTCAATTGTTCAGAGAACAATTGCAAGGTCTTTCACCAGTTTTCACCATGATTTGATGTTAGAGTTTGATTTTGTTACCTATTTTAGTCAAAAATGTGATGTAAGTAAAAGTTATTAACTTTATTAGGCTTTTGTTTAGTGGTTGCTAAGGACCTTTTTCGATAATAAGCTTGTTGCTAAGGACAGGAAAGTCACTTCCGGTGGGCAATGTCATTTCTTTCCTCTTTACAACATTATAATGATTTGTGGATACGGTTGCTAGGGACTTTCATGACAAATATTGTTGTTGCTAGGGACCTTCAATCTTTGACCTTGACCTCGTTTTGTTAGCCATATTGTACTGAACATTTTTTCTGTATATAGTTTCATTATATCTTTAAAAGTTTTTAAAAAAACCCTAAAATCAGACCTCGAGAAGAGGTTTTAGAGCCATACATGTAGGTCCAAACCTATGATCCAAAAGTGTTGGACCAATTAATTTGATGTAGATCTCAAAGGTATAAAATTTTCTCCAATTTATTTTATCATCTATCTCTTATCAGTTTGGAGATTTTATTTAAAAAAGACCAAAATTTGGCAATGATTGTTTACATTGAAATTCCATGTTTCCAAACAAATGACCATTCCATACTTTACAGTATGCCTTAAATTGGTCAGAAATCTGATTTGAATGATTTAATAAAGCTTTTAATTGGTTGGATATCTGATTTACTTGCAGTTATCTCCTTGTAAATGTTCTATGACTATGAGTGCAAATTTGGTACTAAGTCAGCAGTGCGATTACTTAAACTGACCCCCATGGACTGATAAATACCAATCTTATGAAATGAACTCTTCATCTTATTAAAATGAGAAATAAGTCTTTTATTTATTTAAACCTGGCACAAACATACATTTGTATATTTTCACTGCATATATT
The DNA here is from genome assembly GCA_002080025.1 of Modiolus philippinarum. Classification (NCBI taxonomy): domain Eukaryota; kingdom Metazoa; phylum Mollusca; class Bivalvia; order Mytilida; family Modiolidae; genus Modiolus; species Modiolus philippinarum. The sequence continues at coordinate 13,898 of MJUU01032662.1, read as the reverse complement.
TAGAAATAATTGCATTTTATATTTAACTATCGAGAGTGGATAAAATATGGTAATAATCTTGATAAAGTGGTGTAATCTTTTTCTCTAATGATCAATGATAAACACCGAGATTTGTATTCCGAATAGATTTGGCAGGAAATAGCACGGGGCTTTATTCAACATACGTTGAATAAAACAAATTTATCCAACAGGTCAAAAGTGGTTTAAACTTGACATATCATTAGAGAATTGCATTTTCAACTGCAGAAGGCCACAATTTACTACCATAATTTGTCAAGTTTGGGCTTCAGATTTCAAAATTTAAAATCAAATTTGGTATTTTAATGCATTTTGTTTAATAAAATTAGAAAAAGTGGATTGTAATCCACATTTTAAGCCTATATATACCTTAACTTTTCAACCTGAATGAAAATATTGAAAAAAATTAAATTTATGTCATTTGTCATATTTGCGAATAAAGTTGACCCCTACTTGACTTGTCGCCTCAAACATATTAGCATATATAATACACCAAATCATTGTGAAAAGTAAAAACAAATATTTTTTGACAAATTTCAACCAGTATAATGCTCATTGAGTGATTCTGCTATACCCAGCAGTCAAAACTATACAAGCATATCCAAAAAGTCAAAATTTGCTGAGTCAGCAATTTTTCCATAATTCTTAGCTCTCATTTGATGTTTTGATTTATATTCTTCAATTAATCAGTAAAATCCATTAACTGAGCATAAAAAAGTAGGATTGAATGATACCAAGTTACTATATGGCAATCTTGCATTTTCACCTACAGATACATGTAGCACGTTACAGTTTCTTTTCCATAAGCGACAATAGTAACATTTGCAAGATTTTCACCCATTCATAACATTCCACCAGGATATTGTAGTATGCTCTCATCTAGAGCAAAAAAAAAAACAAAAAAAAAAAACAGTGAAATATAGTCATGACCAATTCCCTTAAGAGCCTCTAATTAATGTACAAGGTATGTACTGCCCGTCAGTTCACTTGCGGTCAATGTTGCATTTTCACCTACAGATACATGTACATGTAGCGTTCGTTACAGTTTCTTTTCCATACGCGACAATAGTACCATTTGCAAGATTTTCAGCCATTCATAACATTCCACCAGGATATTGTAGTATGCTCTCATCTAGAGCAAAAAAAAAAAAATACCAGTGAAATAGAGTCATGACCAATTCCCTTAAGAGCCTCTAATTAAAGTACAAGGTATGTACTGCCCGTCAGTTCACTTGCGGTCAATGTTGCATTGAAGGGCATATTACCAATAATTCTAAAAAAAATAATTTCCATGAATAAAGTTCACATGAAAATTTCTTTCATATTATCTTAATCATAGATAATATGTCTATTTTAAAAAAAATACAACATGAATATAATATTTAATTACCAATCAAAACTCTGCTTTCAGTATTAACACCTCTATACAATCTTGGGTACACAAAAGGGAAAAACCAATTCTGTTTAGAAACTGTGCCGTGCTACCTATAGGAGGACACATTGAGCAAACATCCAGTGTACATGTAACTGCCTCCTGGTGCAAGATTACTTATTTCTGAACTTAATTAAATAGAGAACATTTACACTGTCCTTTTGACCTTGACCTCACATTGCAATTCAAATGCCTAACCTAGGGTACAAATTTGACTGGTTTTTACCACCATGGCACCAATTTCAAACATACTATAAAATGCATGGTAGCAGCTTTTTCGGTATTATGACTGCATTTAAGCACAGCAATTGTAACAGTGATTCAGAGAAATACAGCTCAGAGTATCTATGGTACATTAAATCATTGACTTCTGTCTGCAATGTAATGTTTACATTGAAATTCCATGTTTAAAAACAAATGACCACTTCATAGTTTACAGTATGCCTTAAATTGGGCAGGAATCCGAAATGGCTAGGAATCAGATTTGAATGATGTAAAAAAGCTTTTAATTGGTTGGATATCTGATTTACTTACAGCTATCCTCTTGTACATGTACTGCAAGTGCAAATTTGGTATTAAGTCAGCAGTGTGATAAGTTAAACTGACCCCATGGACTGATAAATACCCATCTACAGAGTCTAAAATCTTATGAAATGAACTATTCATCTTATTAAATTGACAAATAAGTCTTTTATTTATTTAAACCTGGCACCAACTTATATTTTCACTGCATATATTTAGAAATAATTGCATTTTCAACTGCAGAAGGCCACAATTTATTACCATAGTTTGTAAAGTTTGGGCTTCAGATTTCAAAATTTAAAATTAAATTTGGTATATTGATGCATTTTGTTTATTAAAATTAGAAAAAGTGGATTGTTATCCACATTTTAAGCCTATATATACTTAAACTTTTCAACCTGAATGAAAATTTTGAAAAGATTTAAATTTTTGTCATTTGTCATATTTGCGAAAAAAGTTGACCCCTCCCTGACCTGTCGCGACAAACATATTAGTATATAAAATACACTGAAGCATTGTGAAAAGTTAAAACAAATATTTATTGACAAATTTCAACCAGTGTAATGCTTAATGACTTATTCCTCTATAACTAGCAGCCAAAACTATACTAGCATATACAAAAAATTAAAATAAAATCTAAGCAAATTTAAAATGGTCCCTTTTGGTATCATACAAACAAAACATGAAGTTCTTCAGAGTTACATGCTAAATTAGGTCCGAAATAAAAATATGGATATTCCTAGGCCACTGGTGTTGACAAATAGTTCATGCTTTCAATTACATATATAAAGGCTGCACATCTTACAAGGACATATACATATACTGATACAAAGTGTCACATTCATCAAGTGAAGTTATAACAAATAAGTTTAGGTCTGCATGTATTACACAACCAAAAATTAATGATCAATAGAACCATGAAAGCTCTTTCAAAATAAAATCAGGTGAAAAGGTATAAAAAAAGCTGAAAAATCATTACTATATTGAATATTTGTCAAAGTAGACAGAATATAAGTAAATTAACAAAATCAGGCTGTTAAAGGGTTGTGTTCGTGCAACGTACAACGTACATTTGTACGCTTGGTCCTTTTATATTTGTCAGTACAAGATCTTTCTATCTCAAAACAAACAAAACAGCGTTACAGTATCAATCAAAAATACAGGGATGGATAGACCAAGGCCGGATTTACCAACGCCTGATTGTGATAAGGCCAGACTGACATGGGGCCTGACTGTTGGAAGGCTGGATGATCTTGAAAAGAAATACTGAAACCCCGCTTCAGGACCCTATGATAAACATGCATATCCTAGTCCTATAATTGAATGTTAATATTTCCCAGGTGTACATGGTGTGAGGATCTGTGTATACAAATATTTGTAACACAATAACAAATATTTTAGCATAACTAAGTCTATATTCTGAGTTTTTTTTTTGCATGATAGGGTCTGTCGATACAACCTAATTTGGTTTCTGTGCCTGAAACTAATTACAAAACAATTCCATTTTTGGTGTTTCGAAAAATGATTAATGAACGTGTTTAATATTTTCGTACTGTATCCCAAAAAATGTGCACAGGTCGAGCATCCCCACGAAAAGTAAATGTCCTAGTATTTTGTTGTACTTACATTTCATATGAAGACTGCATTCTATATACATCTACCGGTATTGTTCTTCATGTTATGGAAGCACTGAATATCCAATCTAAATACTGAAATTGGTGATTAATTTCAAATATATGCACATATTCAGTATCAAGAGAGTATTCCAGTATTACAGTGAAGTTGCTGTACCTACATAACAGCTGTAGTTATTACTAAAACAGCGTTAAAAGTCAAAAATTCTTTCGTTATGATCAGGGAATATCTTAGTCTAGGGAAATGAAATGTGATGAACAACGCAAACCGGATAATTGTTCAGGAAAATAATAATTCACCGCATCGGAAAGATATGAATGTGATCCGCGATTCAAACCGAAATGTCCCCCTCCCTAATTATTAACAAAGACAAATTGGAAACTGTACTTTTGCTGGTTGTGAAAGTCACTTCTGGTTGGCAACGTCATTTATTTCCTCTTTACAACATTACAAAACTTTTTGCATATGGTTGCTAAGGACTTTCATGGCAAATAACGTTGTTGCTAAGGACCTTGACCTTTGACCTTGACCCCATTTTGTCGGCCATATTGAACTGAACATTTTATCTTCCTATAGTTTAATTGTATCTTTCATAGTTTTGGAGATATAAGCAAAAAACCCTTAAATCGGACCTCGACAAATGATTTTTGGGCCGTAGGTCCAAAACCAATGGTCCAATTATTTTGGACCCAAAGTACCAAATGTAGATCTTAATAAGGCTAACATTTTCTCCAATACATTTAATCAGCTATCTATTACAGTTTTCGACTTTATCCACTAACAAGGTTCAAGGTCAAAGGTCAAGGACACAATTCACCTTTGACCTTGACATCATTTGAAAGGTCAAGTCTTGCCATCAACATTGGTGAAGGTTTCAGGTCTCTACCACTTATCGTTTGGGAGAATTTAGCAATAACGGTAACTCAAAATCTTTCAAAGGGCAATAACTCATACAAAGAGTCGTCGAATCTCTTTGGACCATTGTAACAACGTTGCGTCTCGTGAAGATGAACATTTTCCCCATTACATTTAATCAGCTATCTGTTACAGTTTCCGAGTTTATCCGCTAACAAGGTCAAAGGTCACGGTCAAAGGTCACCGATGACCTTCAACCTGGTACTCAAATTGAAGGTCTTTTCGCACTGATCACTTTAGATATATATGTTTACTATATTATCTGTAAGAGTTTAAAAGTTATTCGCAAAAAACCGATTTACCGAAACGCGTCAAGGGCTATAACTCAAAAACGGTTTGTCGTAGAGGTTTTGTTCTTTTGAATCAAATGTAGATCTCAATGAGAGGAGTATTTTTGCAATATAATGTTTTCAGAAAATTTTTATCGTTTCCGAGATATTGCGATAACAAAATTTCAAATGGCGGCAATTTTGAAAATGGCGGCCGAAAAAAATTTTGATACCAGATTTGTAATCAGAACCATAAGAGCTACCTGAAAACCAAATTTGTTGCAAATCAGACAACTTTGAGAAATTTGCATATTTAGGGGTCAAAAACGCGTAACCGGGGTCGCGACCCAAAAAATTTTTTTTGCGTGATTAATCATCCTGAGGATGAATCGAACATTTTCCCCCATTCAGAATTTTGATATCAGTTACGGTTTATGAGGAGATCTGCTAACAAGATAAACCGTGTTTGGGGAGATAACTCCGTTACTAAAAATAGATCGATATGCTTGACTTAGTTTTGAAGTCGCGCAGTGATATCGATTCATGACACCAAGAGTCGAAATGATATGTCGCGTAGTTTTTTTACAGCGGTTGCGGCAGAAGAAAAAGAATAAAAAAAAATAATTATAATCCGAAGAATAACAGTAAGGTCTTTCACACTAAGGTGAAAGACCTTAAAAATAATAATAATCCGAAGAATAACAGTAAGGTCTTTCACACTGAGGTGAAAGACCTTAATAATCCGAAGAATAACAATAAGGTCTTTCACTGTGGTGAAAGACCTTAATAATAATTAAAAGGACAATTGTTCAGAGAACAATTGCAAGGTCTTTCCCAATCAATGTAATGTTTTATGTTATGTTTTGTTACGTTACATGTTTAAAATCATCTTGATGAGACACACATTGTCTCCAATATATTAGATTAGCCATTTCTAATCGTTGTAAAGATTTTACGATAAAAAAAGAACAAAAAATTGGCTATGACCTTGACCGATGACCTTTTTGACCTTTGACCTTGGGATCAAATTGAAGGTCTCTTCTTGCTGATTAATTTCATATGTTACATGACCATATTATCTGTAAAGGTTTAAAAGTTATCCGCAAAAAGCCTATTACCGAAACGCGTCAAGTGCAATAACTCTTTGGGGAGTCATCGGAGAGCTTCGGTCGAAATGAAAGAAATGTAGCCCTTCACATGATGAACATTTTTGCTGAATAATTTTTCACCAGTCTATTAAGGTTTCCGAGGTTATATGCTAACAAGGTCAAAGGTCAAGGGCAAAGGTCACCGATGACCTCCAACCTGGTACTCAAATTGAAGGTCTTTTCATGCTGATCACTTTAAACATATATGTTCACTATATTATCTGTTAGCGTTTAAAAGTTATTCGCAAAAAACCAATTTACGGAAACGCATCAAGGGCTACAAGTCAAAAACGGTTCGTCGCAGAGTTTTCTTTCAATTGAATCAAATGTAGATCTCAATGAGAGGAACCTTTTTCCCATATAATGTTTTCAAAATTTTTTTATCGTTTGCGAGTTATCGCGATAACAAAATTTCAAATAGACGCCATTTTGAAAATGGCGGACGAAAAAAAATTTGGCCATATTTTTGTAATCAGGGCCATAAAAGTTACCTGGAAACCCAAATTTGGTGGAAATCCGATAACTTTGAGAAATTTGCATATAAAGGGGTCAAAAACGCGTAACCGGGGTCGCGACCCAAAAAATTTTTTTTTCATGATAATTCATCCTGAGGATGAATGCAACTTTTTCCTCACCTCAGATTTTTGATATCGGTTACGGTTTATGAGGAGATCTGATAACAAGATAAACCATATTCGGGGAGATAACTCTGTTACTAAAAATAGAATCGGTTCACAGGGTGACCTGAGTCGAGCCCGGCCAATGCTTGTTAAGTGTACCAAGTTTGGTTATGATTGGTCAAAGCACTTTGCCAACATTGATGGCAGAGGAAAAAAAAAAGAATAATAATAATAATTAAAAAGACAATTGTTCAGAGAACAATTGCAAGGTCTTTCCCAGTCAATGTTGTGTTTAATGTTATGTTTTGTCATGTCACATTTTTAAAATCATCTTGATGAGATGCACATTGTCTCCAATATCTTAGAGTAGCCATTTCTAATTGTTTTAAAGATTTTACGATAAAAAAACGTAAAAATTGGCTATGACCTTGACCGATGACCTTCATGACCCTTGACCTTGGGATCAAATTGAAGGTCTCTTCCTACTGATTAATTTGATATGTTACATGACCCCATACTATCTGTAAAGATTTAAAAGTTATACGCAAAAAACCTATTTCTGAAACGCGTCAAGGGCAATAACTCTTTAGGGAGTTATCGGAGAGCTTCGGTCCAAATGAGACAAATGTAGCCCTTGACATGATGAACATTTTTGCTGATATACTTTTTCAGCCATCTATTACGGTTTCCGAGTTCATCTGATAACAAGGTCAAAGGTCAAGGTCAAAGGTCACCGATGACCTTCAACCTGGTACTCAAATTGTAGGTCTTTTCATACTGATCACTTTAAACATATATTTTTACTATATTATCTGTAAGCGTTTAAAAGTTATTTGCAAAAAAACGATTTGCGGAAACGCGTCAAGGGCTATAACTCTAAAACGGTTCATTGCACAATTTACGTTCAATTGAATGAAATGTAGATCTGAATCAGAGGAACATTTTTGCAATATAATGTTTTCATAAATTTTTTATCGTTTCCGAGCTATGGCGATAACAAAATTTCGAATAGCCGCCATTTTGAAAATGGCAGAGGAAAAATTTTTTGACCCTCAATTTGCAATAAGGACCATGAAAGCTACCTGGAAACCCAAATTTGGTGGAAATCCGATAACTTTGAGAAATTTGCATATTTAGGGGTCAAAAACGCGTAACCGGGGTCTCGACCTAAAAAAATTTTTTTGCATGATAATTCATCCTGAGGATAAATGCAACTTTTTCCCCACCTCAGATTTTTTATATCGGTTACGGTTTATGAGGAGATCTGATAACAAGATAAACCGTTTTCGGGGAGATAACTCTGTTACTAAAAATATAATCGGTTCACAGGGTGACCTGAGTCGAGCCCGGCCAATGCTTGTTAAGTGTACCAAGTTTGGTTATGATTGGTCAAAGCACTTTGCCAACATTGATGGCAGCGGAAAAAAAAGAATAATAATAATTAAAAAGACAATTGTTCAGAGAACAATTGCAAGGTCTTTCCCAGTCAATGTTGTGTTTAATGTTATGTTTTGTCATGTCACATGTTTAAAATCATCTTGATGAGATACACATTGTCTCCAATATATTAGAGTAGCCATTTCTAATCGTTTTAAAGATTTAACGATAAAAAACGTAAAAATTGGCTATGACCTTGACCGATGACCCTTGACCCTTGGATCAAATTGAAGGTCTCTTCTTGCTGATTAATTTGATATGTTACATGACCATACTATCTATAAAGGTTTAAAAGTTATACGCAAAAAACCTATTTCTGAAACGCGTCAAGGGCAATAACTCTTCTCGGAGTCATCGGAGAGCTTCGGTCCAATGAATCAAATGTAGCCCTTGATATGGTAAACATTTTTGCTGATATAAATTTTAAGCTATCTATTACGGTTATTGAGTTTATATGCTAACAAGGTCAAAGGTCACCGATGACCTTCAACCTGGTACTCAAATTGGAGGTCTTTTCATGCTGATCACTTTAAACATATATGTTTACTATATTATCTGTAAGCGTTTAAAAGTTATTTGCCAAAAAAAAACGATTTACGGAAACGCGTCAAGGGCTGTAACTCAAAACGGTTCGTTGCACTGTTTTCTTTCTACTGATAACAAAATTTCACATGGCGGCCATTTTGAAAATGGCGGACGAAAATTTTTTTTTGACCAACCAGAAATGTAGATCTTTATGAGAGGAGTATTTTTGCAACACTTTTTTATCGTTTCCGAGATATCGCGATAACAAAATTTCGAATGGCGGCCATTTTGAAAATGGCGGACGAAATTTTTTTTTCGACCCCAGATTTGTAATCAGGGTCATTAAAGCTACCTGGATACCAAATTTCATCCAATTCCGATAATTTTGAGAAATCGACAAAATTAGGGGTCAAAAACGCGTAACCGGGGTCGCGACCCCAAAAAATTTTTTTGCATGATAAATCATCCTGAGGTTGAATGAAACATTTTCCCCCATTCAGAATTTTGATATCGGTTACGGTTTCTGAGTTTACCTGATAACAAGAAAAACAGGGGGCGGGGAGAAAACTCTGTTACTAAAAATAGATTTCGTCCGGGCCCTGGTTTCGGAAGAGAATTTCCAACTTCCAGTTACTTCGCGAAGTTCCGAAATGATACTTCAAAAGGTTTTCCGTACAGAGACCTTACGGAAGAAGAATAATAATAATAATTAAAAAGACAATTGTTCAGAGAACAATTGCAAGGTCTTTCCCAGTCAATGTTGTGTTTAGTGTTATGTTTTGTCATGTCACATGTTTAAAATCATCTTGATGAGATGCGTATTGTCTCCAATATATTAGATTAGCCATTTCTAATCGTTTTAAAGATTTTACGATAAAAAAACGTAAAAATTGGCTATGACCTTGACAGTTGACCTTGATGACCTTTGACTTTGGGATCAAATTGAGGGTCTCTTCTTACTGATTAATTTGATATGTTACATGACCGGTTTAAAAGTTATACACAAAAAATAGTTTCCAAAACACGTCAAGGGCAATAACTCTTCTTTGCATATTTAGGGGTCAAAAACGCGTAACCGGGGTCGCGACCCCAACAATTTTTTTTGCATGACAAATCATCCTGAGGATGAAAGAAACATTTTCCCCCGTTCAGAATTTTGATATCTGTTACGGTTTCTGAGTTTACCTGATAACAAGAAAAACCGTATTCGGGGAGATAACTCTGTTACTAAAAATAGAATCGGTTTACAGGGTGACTTGAGTCGAGCTACGCCAGTGCTTGTTAAGTGTACCAAGTTTGGTTATGATTGGTTTTAAGCAGTTCGACAACATTGATAGCAGAAGAAAAAAAAGAATAATAATAATAATAATAATAATAATAATCAAACGAAATACAATAAGGTCTTTCCACTGTACTGGGAAAGACCTTAATAATCAGAAGAATTACTATAAGGTCTTCCGACTGGAGTCGGGAAAGACCTTAGTTAAAAAGACAATTGTTCAGAGAACATTTGCATGGTCTTTCCCAGTCAATGTTGTGTTTAGTGTTACGTTGAGTCATGTCACATGTTTAAAATCATTTTGATGAGATGCACATTGTCTCCAATATATAAGAGTAGCCATTTCGAATCTTTTTAAAGATTTAACGATAAAAAAAACGTAAAAATTGGCTATGACCTTGACCGATGACCTTGATGACCTTTGCCCTTGGGATCAAATTGAAGGTCTCTTGCTGATTGATTTGATATGCTACATGACCATGCTATCTGTAAAGGTTTAAAAGTTATACGCAAAAAACCTATATCTGAAACGCGTCAAGGGCAATAACTCTTCAGTGAGTCGTCGGAGAGCTTTGGCCCAATTGAGATAAATGTAGCCCTTGACATGATGAACATTTTTGCTGATATACTTTTTCAGCCAGCTATTACGGTTTCCGAGTTCATCTGATAACAAGGTCAAAGGTCAAGGTCAAAGGTCACTGATGACCTTCAACCTGGTACTCAAATTGAAGGTCTTTTCATGCTGATCACTTTAACCATATATGTTTACTGTATTATCTGTTAGCGTTTAAAAGTTTTTCGCAAAAAAACCGATTTACCGAAACACGTCATGGGCAATAACTCAAAAACGGTTTGTCGCAGAGTTTTTGTTTAATTGAATCAAATGTAGATGTCAATGAGAGAAACATTTTTGCAATATAATGTTTTTATAAATTTTTTATCGTTTTCGAGATTTAGCGAGAACAAAATTTTGAATGGCGGCCATTTTGAAAATGGCTGCCGAAAACATTTTTTTGACCCCCTTTTTGTAATCAGAGTCATCAGAGCTACCTGGAAACCAAATTTCATCAAAATCTGACAACTTTGAAAAATTTGCATATTTACGGGTCAAAAACGCGTAACCGGGGTCACGACCCAAACAAATTTTTTTGCATGATAAATCATCCTGAGGATGAATGCAACATTTTCCTTAACTCAGATTTTTTATATCGGTTACGGTTCAGGAGGAGATCTGATAACAAGATAAACCGTATTCGGGGAGATAACTCTGTTACTAAAAATAGAATCGGTTCACAGGGTGACCTGAGTTGAGCCCGGCCAATGCTTGTTTAGTGTACCAAGTTTGGTTATGATAGGTTAAAGCAGTTCGACAACATTGATGGCAGAGGAAAAAAAGGATTGGTTAAAGCAGTTCGACAACATTGATGGCAGAGGAAAAAAGAATAATAATAATTAAAAGGACAATTCTTCAGAGAACAATTGCAAGGTCTTTCCCAGTCAATGTTATGTTTTATGTTATGTTTTGTTATGTTACATGTTTAAAATCATCTTGATTAGACGCACATTGTCTCCAATAAATTAGAGTAGCCATTTTTAATCGTTTTAAAGATTTTACATTAAAAAAAAACACAAAAAATGGCTATGACCTTGACCGATGACCTTGATGACCTTTGACCTTGGGTTCAAATTGAAGGTCTCTTCTTACTGATTAATTTGATATGTTACATGACCATGCTATCTGTAAATGTATAAAAGTTATACGCGGAAAACCTATTTCCGAAATGCGTCAAGGGCAATAACTCTTCAGGGAGTCATCGGAGAGCTTCGGCCCAAATTAGACAAATGTAGCCCTTGATGTGATGAACATATTTGCTGATATAATTTTTCAGCCATCTATTACGGTTTTTGAGTTAATATGCTAACAAGGTCAAAGGTCAACGTCAAAGGTCACCGATGACCTTCAGCCTGGTGCTCAAATTGAAGGTCTTTACATACTGATCACTTTAAACATATATGTTTACTATATTATCTGTTAGCGTTTAAAAGTTATTCGCAAAAAACCGATTTACCGAAACGCGTCAAGGGCAATAACTCAAAAACGGTTTGTCGCAGAGTTTTCGTTCAATCGAATCAAATGTAGATCTCAATGAGAGGAACATTTTTGCAATATAATGTTTTTATAATTTTTTTATCGTTTCCGAGATATAGCGAGAACAAAATTTTGAATGGCGGTCATTTTGAAAATGGCGGCCGAAAAAATGTTTTGACCCCCTTTTTCTAATCAGGGTTATCAGAGCTACCTGCAATCCAAATTTCATCAAAATCAGATGATTTTGAAAAATTTGCATATTTAGGGGTCAAAAACGCGTAACCGGGGTCGCGACCCCAAAAAATTTTTTTGCATGATAATTCATCCTGAGGATGAATGCAACATTTTCCTCAACTCAGATTTTTGATATCGGTTACGGTTTAGGAGGAGATCTGATAACAAGATAAAATGTATTCGGGGAGATAACTTTGTTACTAATCATAGAATCGGTTCACAGGGTGCCCTGAGTCGAGCCCGGCCAATGCTTGTTAAGTGTACCAAGTTTGGTTATAATTGGTCAGAGCAGTTCGACAACATTGATGGCAGAGGAAAAAAAGAATAATAATTAAAAAGACTATTGTTCAGAGAACAATTGCAAGGTCTTTCCCAGTCAATGTTGTGTTTAGTGTTATGTTTTGTCATGTCACATGTGATGAGATGCGTATTGTCTCCAATATATTAGAGTGGGCATTTCTAATCGTTTTAAAGATTTTACGTTAAAAAAAAGAAAAAAATGGCAATGACCTTGACCTTTGACCTTGATGACCTTTGACCTTGGGATCAAATTGAAGGTCTCTTCTTACTGATTAATTTGATATGTTACATGACCATATCTGTAAAAGTTTAAAAGTTATACACAAAAAACCTGTTTCCGAAACATGTCAAGGGCAATAACTCTTCAGGAAGTCATCGGAGAGCTTTGGTCTAATGAGACAAATGTAGCCCTTGACATGGTGAACATTTTTGCTGATATAATTTTTCAGCTATCTATTATGGTTATTGAGTTTATATGCTAACAAGGTCAAAGGTCAAGGTCAAAGATCACCGATGACCTTCAACCTGGTACTCAAATTGAAGGTCTTTTCATGCTGATCACTTTAAACCTATATGTTTACTATATTATCTGTAAGCGTTTAAAAGTTATTCGCAAAAAACCGATTTACCGAAACGCGTCAAGGGCAATAACTCAAAAACTGTTTGTGGCAGAGTTTTCGTTCAATTAAATCAAATGTAGATCTCAATGAGAGGAACATTTTTGCAATATAATGTTTTTATAAATATTTTATCGTTTCCGAGATATAGCGAGAACAAAATTTCAAATGGCGGCTATTTTGAAAATGGCGGCCGAAAAATTTTTTTGAACCCAGATTTGTAATCAGGGTCATCAGAGCTACGCGGATACCAAATTTCATCAAAATCCGACAACTTTGAAAAATTTGCATATTTAGGGATCAAAAACGCGTAACCGGGATCGCGACCCAAAAAAATTTTTTTGCATGATAAATCATCCTGAGGATGGATGAAACATTTTCCCCACCTCAGGTTTTTGATATCGGTTACGGTTTCTGAGTCTATCTGCTAACAACAAAAACAGGGGTCAGGGAGATAACTCTGTTACTAAAAATAGATTTCGTCCGTACCCTAAATTCGAAAGAGAATTTTCAACTTCCAGTTAGTACGCAAAGTTTCGTAATGATACGTCAAAAGGTTTTCCGTACAGAGACCTTACGGAAGAATAATAATAATAATTAAAAAGACAATTGTTCAGAGAACAATTGCAAGGTCTTTCCCAGTCAATGATGTGTTTAGTGTTATATTTTGTCATGTCACATGTTTAAAATCATCTTGATGAGATGCGTATTGTCTCCAATATATTAGAGTAGGCATTTCTAATCGTTTTAATGATTTTACGTTAAAAAAAACGAAAAGATTGGCAATGACCTTGACCTTTGACCTTGGGACCAAATTGAAGGTCTCTTCTTACTGATTAATTTGATATGTTACATGAC
>MJUU01032660.1:0-14306 GCA_002080025.1 Modiolus philippinarum | reverse complement strand
TGCGGTGCGGTGGGAAGAGCGACAAATTCGCTGTTTAAGGGTATGTTCAAGTGGTCATTCCGCTGCTCGTTTTCACTGCTCGCGTGCTCATTTCGCTGCTCGTGCTGCTCGCGTGCTCATCTCGGGATTTCAGCGGTAAGTGGTGGTGCTGACAAGTGCCTTGTATCTTGTGGTAGGAAAAAAGACAATAGCAACATTTTATTATTTTTTTAATTTATTTTTTCTCCTTTTTTTTAATTTTTCTTTTTTAGGAACCTCCCTGTCCACATTCCCTTACCCATGACTGCTTAATGACGGGGAAAATAAAATATGTATATATGTAATTTAGTTGATTATTTATTGCCTAATTGAATGAAATCATACAAATAATGACAAAAAATTAATAATGCACAGAACGGGTGAAAACAATAAGAAGGTGCAAAAGCTGGGGTAACGTTAGGACAAAACAAGACATGGACTCCGTGGTACACAAAACAAAGGGGGATAACTGAGACAAAAGACAAAAGGATAAAAGAGGTGGAACAAATCAATACCAATGCAACGGTAGGGGTTAAGGTTATATGTAAAACAAAAGTACAGAAAATACATAGAAAAAGTTAAGGCACTGGACAATGAACAATTAAAGAATAATAAAATTCAGATAAAGTACAAATACAAAGAACAAGATTTATATTCGCAATGGTTATGCAAACAACACGAGAGAAGTCATCAAAACAGTTAAAACAATACAAAAAGGTTTGGTTAAAATACTGAACCCGGTTGCCCCACCCCAACCGTCACACCACTCTCACACCATTTCGCTACGCTCACGGTGCTCTACGTTCGTGACGCTTGAAAGTAGGGTTTTTGGATGGCTATATAAGGAAAATGGGCGTGGTTAATAAGCTCATTTGCATATTTTATTAAATTTAGCGATTTAACATGGGCTGAATGGGATCTAAGGTGACCTGCTCTACTACTGGCATAAAGACAAAGTGGTTGAAAAGCACCAGAAAAATTGTCGACAACAGTGGTACTGATTTGGTACAGGCTTTTCAAAAATTAAAAGTGGTTGGTTAAACCGGTTAAATGGCGCACCAAACCTTCCCTTCTATTGTGGTAGTGTCAGGTGGCAACTCAACTGCAATTTAGTAATGAAAATTATCATCTCTGTATTAGGTAAAAAAAAAGAATCTTGAATCAGAGTTCGGACAGAAATTTAAATTGTATATAAAATAGGACCATCTCCATACCAACATTTTGTGTTACTGGCAATCGAATGTATTCTTTGCTAGGTTTCAACATTAAAGCATATTTTCGTTGTTTAAAGGGTCAAAACGATTTCAAGAATATTCATTATTTTTTTAGCCATTGATGCCTGGCTACTTTGATAACACAAAACTATTTAATTAATTTTCCTTAGTGTTTTATTGCCTGGCTACTATGCTTTGGTCAAAACCATATTGAGCAGTTACTGCTAATTTATTTTCTGTATATGCGTATTTCGACAACTTATATCTAATAATTAAGTGTGGATCAAATGAAAACATTTTGAAGTCCATTAACCGAAAAACAAGTAAAAGCTGATTGAGAACAAATAACCATAATTATCTAAATAGAAAAGCCAAAATTCACCAAAGGACGGCGATAGGAAAATTTGTAAAAATTAGATATTAGAAGTTTCGATGAAATGGGTTTTCGGGTCAGGACCGAAGTGTAGATTACATATTTCAGAAAATGCTTTGCAGAAATTTATCCTATTTTGCATCAAATTTTAATAATAAAGCATTTTATGTGAATTTAAGTTTAAAAAATTCAAAATAGCTCAAACCTCCATTTCCATTGCAGTAGTGTTCGGTAGCAACTCAACAGCAATAGCTATTGAAAGGTCGTAGACAGTTAAAAGAAATGATCATCTCAGTACTAAGTAAAAAAAAAGAATCTTGAATCAGAGTTCAGGCCGAAACTTTATTCAACAATGGACTAAAGAACTTTTTAATGATCGTATGAGACGGGATTTTTTTAAGCCTGAATTATTAAAGCGGTCACGGACATAACAGGTCTGTATAATTTTAGCTAGCTCTCGCGTAACGAATTAACCGTGAAACATGCACTCCGTAAGCAGGAGAAGCTGGAATATTACTGTCTATGTTAGGGAAATTGATTTGTTTGAAATTAAAATCATCCCTTTTCTCATAAATTTTAGTACTGAGATGACCATTTTTGTCAAATTCGAGATGTAAGTCCAAAAAAGTTGTAGAGCTAGTGATTTCTGTCGTTTCCTTTATCTCTAATTCTGGCGGATATATTTATGTTACACATTTAGCAAAAGATGCGTTATTAATTTAGGAAAGAACAACATTTATGCATCTATAAGTGAGATTGAAGGATCTAGCATCTTTTATTTTATGATCTTTTACTAGTCCCTGAAGAAATTCCGTCTCGTTAAAATATAAAAACAAGTCTGCGAATACAGGAGCATAATAAGTGCCCATTGGTATGTCAACTTGCTGTGGATAAAGTGACAAATATATTATCAATTAGAAAATCAAGCATACTGCACACCTGTTTTCATCGTAGCATACGTTACGTTTTAACTCGGTTATTGAAAAGAATTTGGATTTATAACCTTATCCAACATTGTTTTAATCGGCAAAGGCTTTTTAAATACATGTACGTAACAAATCAACCATATTCAATATCTTGGGAACTGTTTTGAAGAAATTGATCATATATTGCAAAAATGTTCAGTAAGATAAGCGGAATGAATTATGCGAATTTTTTTAAAAAAAAATAGCCAAAATTTCCAAATAGCCCCCGAAATTCTAAAAACCTTTATCCGATTTAAACGAAATTGATTAAAAGGCAGAATTTGACACTGCGAACAAGATGCAATGGATAATATTTTCAAAATGGCCTGAAAACGATGGAAAAAAAGCAGGAAATTTTAAGGTGCGCACAAAATGAAAATGAATATGATTTCTGATCTCAGGATTTTTAAAATGGTAATCGAAGTCCTGAAAACGGCAAAAAAGGCAGGAAATTTAAGGTGCGCACAGTTTGATAAAATAATACAGGAAAATAATTTATGATGTACAGATCTCATATTTGGATTTTGTTTCCTAAAATGTAAGCTTGTTTCGGAGATTTCTAAAATGCATCCAAACATGACTAGTGCTTCTTTTTTTCCCGTTTTCCCTTGCGAAATTGTCCGACTATTTTTCGGACTCCAATGGTCAAACTTTCATTAAGCTTGATAGAAATATTGAAATGGATCCGAAATTGATCCAAAATATCTCAGAATTTCGCAAATTGCTACCGTTGCTTTTAACCAGGAAAAAATCAAAGCTCCAAATTTAAGGAATTTTGACAGGTTGCCTAGTATGTATGAAATTTGTTTCTGGTCTCCAAGACTTCAAACGGGGGACCTTTGCAATGGAAATGGAAAATAAAATGGGAAATTGAAAGTGCTCAGCTATTTAAAAATTTGATTTGACTTGATTTTTTATTTTGGTTTATTTTGTTTTACTTTTTGAATCAAATGGGGGAGCGGGGGTATGTATTGTTTTTCTAGTTTATTTATTTATCTGTTCCAGTCGTTTTTGTTAGCTCACTTCTCGTTTCAATTTCAAAGTTGTGCCGTAAATATTTTGGGTATTTTCCATTGAATTTAACAATGAATAGATACTAAGAGATAAGTTTGACTTGTATTTACAATCATGAATTTATATATATAGGGTTTCGGCTCTGCGATGAACAGGAACAATCTTCAGAAATCTTATTAATTAACTTCCTATAACTGGGAATGGAAATTAATAGAAATGCAATGATGTACAGTGACTTTTACACATCAAAACTTAAATATAAAATTTGAAAGGATATGGAGTGAATGCACATGTGACAAAAATACAAACGATACATAGAAAACTCCTGTCTACATCTCGATGTCTAATGAGGGTAATTCAACAAGAGGTGAACAATATTCACCCTCTCAAGCGAGATCAAGAAGGCCCCTTTAGTGGTATTCTTGACAAAAATGTTGAGCAACATCGATCGCAGCTTAAATATGTCATTGAAGCAACACATGTTGGGAGCGGTCAGTGAGATAAAAGTAAAACCGGGCAATGTCTGCCTACAAATATTCATTAAAATATAAAAGTCTCTTTTGGAACAACTTTGCGCGACTTGAGGCACAACAGGGCGACATAATCGCTCTAATTGCTCAGTTTTGTGAATAATGTAGATAGTAACCTTGTTTATTTGATCAACTCGAAAAACTCGAAAAATATTATTCGCAAATACTGTCTGTACAAAGTATACCAGAAAAAATTAAACTCCCTTGAATGTCATTATTAAACATACACAGTCACAGATGTAGCATTGATTCATATTAAAATACCCCCGAAAACAAAGTCTGGGGATTATAGGAATCACCCTGTCCATCTGTCTCTCCGTCCGTGTACCTTGTCAGCGCATGTCCTCATCGATTCGTTAGATTTTGATGAATTGTTACACAGTTGTAGTATACAACCTGAAGATATGCATGAAGTAATATTGTTGCTGTTCTAAATTTTGAACAAAAACGACCGGAGCAGATAAATAAATAAACTAGAAAAACTGAACAATACATACCCCCGCTCCCCCAATTGATTCAAAAATTAAAACAAAATTAACCAAAATAAAAAATCAAGTCAAATCAAATTTTTAAAAAGCTGGTGACAACGGCAATATAAACTGAACATTCTGTGAAAGTTACATAGAATTTCACTAGATGGTCTAGGAAGAGTGTTATCGCCACAAAGTGTGTACCCTTATGGCGGCAGTAAAAAATCAACAACAAAAAATTGAAGTAAAAAAAATAGATACATGTAACTTGTGCACTATGGCAATATGCACTGAACATTCTGTGATAGTTTCATTGAATTTCACCAAGTGCTCTAGGAGGAGTTATCACCTCAAAGTGTGTAATACTAGAGCAGACGGAAAAAAGAACGGACAGACGAACGGACCCCATGATCACTATATATCATCCGCTAATAAAGGGCTACGAAGCCATTGAGTAACATTCAAAATGGATGATGTTAAGGCTACAATTTGTTTTAAATAAGACATTTAATTGTCTTCTACGGAAGCGTATAGTGGACTCGCCTTGTCTTATAAGAAAACCTTATAACGCACTAATTTTCTTAAATAAAATCACCTTATCTCCTTATACGGTGATAAATCGTGTTAAATAAAACAACGTTGTCTCCTTATAAGGCAACAAATCGTGATATTTATGACAAGTTTTTGCTTTATTAAGACATTTCTCGTATTAATTCAAAACGTTTTATTTTTAATTAAAATAACATTGTATTAACTTACTGCATGAAAACAAACAGAAGAGTTTAGGATGTATTAAGTTAAAACATGTTGTGATATACAAGGCAACAACATTTTTTTATTTAATGTCTTGTCTTGCTTTCTAAAACGATAAGCGTTCTTAGTTAACTCGTTTTATTTAGGTGATAACACAAAAATTACAAATATTTTGACTAAGAAGACTACGGAAGCGTATAGTGGACTTGCCTTGTCTTATAAGAACACCTTATAACGCACTAATTTTCTTAGATAAAATAACCTTATCGCCTTATAAGGTGATAAATCGTGTTAAATAAAACAACCTTGTCTTCTTATAAGGCAAAAAATCATGTTATTTATGACAAGTTTTTGCTTTATAAAGACATTTCTCGTATTAATTCTAAACGTTTTACGTTAAATTAAAATAACATTGTATTAAATTACTGCATGAAAACAAATAGAAGAGTTTATAATTTATTAAGATAAAACATGTTGTGATATACAAGGCAACAACGTTAACTCGTTTTATTTAGGTGATAACACAAAAAATTACGAATATTTTGTCTAAGAAGACAATTAAATGTCTTATTTAAAACAAATTTTAGCCTTAACGTCATCCATTTTGAATTTACTCAATGGCTTTCGTAGCCCTTTATTAGCGAAGGATATATCGTGATCATGGTGTTCGTTCGTCCGTCCGTTCGTCATTCCGTCCGCCCTAGTGTGTGAGCAGAAACCTTGTATATATCAACTCATGATTGTAAAAAAAAACAAACTGACCTCTATGTATCTATTTATTGTAAATTTCAATGGAAAATACTTATAATATTTTCGGTCCACTTAAAAAATTGAAACCGGAAGTGAGCTTACAAATACAACTGGAGCAGAAAAATAAATAAATAAAGGGCTGCGAAGCCAGTGAGTAATATTCAAAATGGATGACGTTAATGCTACAATTTGTTTTAAATAAGACATTTTATTGTCTTCTTAGACAAAATATTCGTAATTTTTTGTGTTATCTACGGAAGCGTATAACTGCCTCGTGTTTGTTAATAAGACGCCTTATTTACACAAATATAAGACGAGTTGTTGCCTTATAAGGCGACAATGCGAGAAAAATAAGGCGAGAAATTGAATTTAATACAATTAATCGATTTAAAAATATCGATTTATTGTATGAATCGTAATAATAAAATCGAGAAATTTATAAATCGACATAATTTTTATCGATTTATTACATAACTCGTCATCAAGAAGTTGAGAAAATTACAAGCCAAGTTAAATATTTCGAGAAATTTGTTGAATTGTTTTGGTTTAAATGACTTAATTCATTAATCGTTATATGCAAGGCGTATTTTAGGAATGTATGATTCATCAGAATGGGGTATGGTACGGGGATAGCTAATATTGTGCATTGGAAGTTCAGCAAACTTAAAGTAACGAATGACTGGCAACCTTTTCAGTATAACATATACATGGTTTTTAGTTCGCCTGGCAATTCAAGTGTGAGGCTTTTCATCACTTTGCGTCTGTCGTCCGACGTAAATTTGGTAAACATAGCCCTTGGCTGGACCTGTCGTTTAACATTGGATTCTATGGAAAAAAATAAGATCTGCTCCTCTGAAACCTTAGAACCCATTTGGACTTACTTTGCTAAAATAGTCCTTGGGTATACCACTTCAAAAAGTATGTCCTTCTTGTTGGTACCTCATCTAAGATTGCAGCCAAATGGGACCATAGTTTAATATTAGACAATTTTGGGGGAAATTAAGATACCCGGTCAATAGGCCTTTCCGAAAAACCATTTGGTCCGTTCTTCGTTTCCGGTTATCAACCAAACAGGCAAGGTTTGTTCATCCTGAAAACAGTTCATAACACTGTTCATATTTAGATTTCTAGGTTACCGATAACTGTAACACTGCACTGATTTTGTTGGAATTAAAATGCATTTTAAATTGTGCGTTGTTCCGTACGTGTGATAACCGGAAGCGACGAGTTTTTGTACCTCTAGTTGATTGAAAAGTTCAAATCCAAGCAAAGATAACCACACTTTATAGAAAGGGCTATTGAAAATGATCTTGCTGACATTGGTCCTTTGATGGTACCCTTTGAAAATTGTGTCTCTTGGGTCCGTATTCCATCCACGATTGCCGCCAGTGCGGAACATAAATGGACATTGGTCCCTATGGGAGAACATTCAGAGGTTGTCTCCCTAGAAACCAAAGGATCAATTGGGATCAAATACATTTAAAATAATCCATGGTTGGACTTTTTTATAAAGTGTGTTTCTCATGTCCGTACCTCATCCAAAATGGCCGTCAGAGGGGATCATATTTTAACATTGGACCTTTTGTCGGGTTTAAAAATGCTCCAAATTTACTTGGCTAATTAATAGAATCCAACTTAGCCACAATAGTTATTGGATAGTTCTTTTTGAAAATTTTGAAAATTGTGTCGCCTGGATTCGTACTTATCGAAGATGGCTGCCAGCAGGGACCATAGTTTAAAATTGGACCCTGTGTTTGATAAAATAAGATCGCCAGATGAAGCTTGGCAATTTTAGGCCAGGTGATAGATATAGGCTCATGTGAACCTGTAGTGTACGTCTTCCCTCCTTCTTTATCTGGGCTTTGGGATCAGAAGATTATATACACCTGGCGGAGTTCAAGTTGTTCAGAATGTTAACAAATAGTATATATCCTATGGACTGATTTTTGAAGACTTTATTAAATGTTCATTTATACTGTTAACGTTTTGATACTGATAACTTTATTTAATGTCCGTTTATACTACTAACATTTTGATTCCATACATCAATCATCTTTAGGAATCAATCCAAGTGACAGAGAGAATTTTAAAATATGCTTAATACCCGAGGTTAAAAATTCACCATGATACCTGCAATATGTCATCTAAGATTGTTGTCTCTTTCATGTCACTTGTTATGCACCATATGAATTTCTCTAAACCGTGCAATTTTCCAAGATATCTTTCTACTTTTGTTTGGCGAGGGGATAATGAAAAGAATGTAGAGTTATTGTAGTCAATACATATGATGCATATTATTTATTAAATTTATCTGAACTCTATTATTTGAATATAGCCAGGATGGAAGTCATACTATAAAGCATAATATTTAATCATGAACAAACAAGCTTTCTTTTGGTTCCCATCATTGTTACTTAACGCATTGCAAAACCTTAACAATACCCCCTTTTGATGAATCACAAATGACAAGAATACGCCTTATATATATCGAGATACGAATTAAGTCTAAAAAAGCAAAACGATTAAATAAATAACTCGAAACATTTAACTTTGCTTGTAATTTTCTCGAAATCTTGAAGACGAGTTATGTAGTAAATCAATTAAAAATAAGTCGATTTATAAATTTTCTCGAAATTATTATTATGAGTTATATATTAAATCGATATATTTTAATCGACTAATTGTATTAAATTCAGTTTTTCGCCTTATTTTTCTCGCACTATCGCCTTATAAGGCAACAACTCGTCTTATATTTGTGTAAATAAGACGTCTTATTAACAAACACGAGGCAGTTATACGCTTCCGTAGTTATCACCTAAATAAAACGAGTAAACCAAGAACGCCTACTGCTTTACAAAACAAGACACGTCTTAAAATTAAAAATGTTGTTGCCTTGTATATCACAACATGTGTTAACTTAATACATCCTAAATTCTTCTACTTTTGGCTTGCAATAAGTTAAAACAATGTTATTTTAATATAACGTAAAACGTTTTAAATTAATACGAGAAATGTCTTTATAAGGCAACAACTTGTCGTGAATAACACAATTTGTTGCCTTATAAAAAGACAAGGTTGTTTTATTTAACAAAATTTATCACCTTATAAGAAGATAAGGTTATTTTATTTAAGAAAATTAGTGCGCTTTAAGGTATTCTTATAAGACAAGTTAGGCGAGTCCACTATACTCTTCCGTATGTATCACCTCTGATGTTCTTAAGGTGAAGAGTCAGTAAAAAAAATCTCATAGAATTTAAAAAAAATTTGCATGATGATATATATTATCAAATTACATAAAAATATCGAAAAAAATTGGAGGTAACCGACCTAGTTTTCTCGTGACAGCTGCCAGAAGTTAGTAGTCGAAACCCCCTAAATAACAAAGAATAAAGTGAAAATCGTGAAAGAAGCCGAGAAATTTCTGTTTAATTGTCATTCTAAAGTGGAACCAGTACATGATTTTTTTCAAAGAACTAAATATATATCTTAAATGTGCTGAGAAACATATTAATGTAAAAAAAAATTGGGGTCACCGATTTTGTTTTTTCGCCAGAGACATTTGAAATCAGTACTTGACAAAAATTGCGACGTCGCGTATAAAGGTAGAACATAAAGTCGGAAATCTTCGAATGTCCGGTTTAGCGCATTAGAATTATACAAAGTTACTTTCTAATAGCATGTTTTCATGTCCGTACTATTAGAAAAAGAGATCATGGACTAATTTAACATTTTCACATTTCTGAAAAACATTTATATTTATTTATACAAATCTTTACATATTCTCATAGAAAGTTTTATTCATTAAAAAACTGGCGTCTACGATGGTACTTTATACGGGCAAAGTTCTATACTCTGATATAGAAAAAAGAAAGGAAACGGGGAATGTGTCAAAGGAACAGAAATAAAAAACATTTATATTTATTTATACAAATCTTTACATATTCTCATAGAAAGTTTTATTCATTAAAAAACTGGCGTCTACGATCGTACTTTATACGGGCAACGTTCTATACTCTGATATAGAAAAAAGAAAGGAGACGGGGAATGTGTCTGTAACCGGAGGGGTTGTACGACTGATGTGTTTCCTCTGTATAAACGTGTGAAAAGCTGAATATGTCATGTCGTGCAACCCCTGGTTAGAATATCTCAGTTCGAACACTGGGATCTGAGTCTCCAGACCTTTCATTTTTGCTACGTAAATTAAACAATTCTAAAAAGTTCAAATACTTTAATGTATATAACACTATTTACAATGGAGAGCGTTCGGAGTCTTGTGCAAAAAAGAAAAAACTTTGAAATTTAGAAGTTTGCTTGGGTTTATGAAAACCACATGCAAATCTAAATCATACAGACATAACAAACAAATTAAAATGCGGTAAAATCAAGGCTTTATGACTTCTATAAAAGAATAAGAAGCAAAAATGGCTTTTCTGTTAAAGCGTAGCACAATGGTACGTCTTAAATAATATACAATTTCCATTGCTGACTACAAATGGTAATATTTGTAAATTTAAACTTTCAAATTAATTGTCAATTTTTGAATATTTCTTGAAAGTCTATACGAAATATTTAAACTGAACATAATTCAATTCAAAGTTATAAAAATAAACATATTTAAAGTCCATACTACTTCAGAAATTATATAAAATGTCAAAACAATAATTAAAGAGCAGATAATTCTGTCTCTTTGATGATCAAGGCCAGGCTCTCCGTCACACTCCTCCCGCCTTAAAAACCGAAGCAATTTTGCGAAGGTTCAACACAGGCGTGCGGACGTAAGCACCATTCATCTCCATCTATCAATGTTTTGTCCATATATGAATTCTTCAAACACTATTTATCATACTTCAGTCTGTGCTGATGTTGAAAATATGTTCCTCAAAATCAGTCGAATACCATACAACATATATAATTCGATAACATTTCAGGGACTGAAATTAAAACCTGCAATATTGAACAACAAAATTAAATAATATGTCTACAAATGATGAACTTTCATCAAGTGACAAAAATATGCAATATGTGACTGTTCGATGTGTGTAAAAATGCAGTGTGTGTCTCGAGTTATATCGATCAGTAGCATAAACAATTCCAAGCAGCCAGTCTTTACACATAGACCCAAGTGATTTCGTGATAGATAGATGTTCTATACATATATCTTTGCGAATAAATCCTAGGAATAAATAAATCATGATAATCATGCCGAATCAATTGTCATGTTCATTGCCATAGCTAATATTTACTAAAGACGTAATATATTATGAGCTATATAGAATAAGACGATATAAGCGGTGACTTTTTCAAATGAGACTACAGGATTGCAAGCATTCCTCCCGAATCAAATATGTCCGCATCAAATAGCTTAATGTGTGTGACTGTGTAGTTTTACTTAAATGATAATCGAAAAATATATCAATCAACAATAAATAAATCAATCATTTCTCTCTATCAAAGCTCAGTTGTGAACTTTTAATTCCTTAAGCTAACGATAACATTCTATCTTATTCAATACATACATTGAGTGGCCTGGTTAATACAAAATTTCTGAAACGATACATCATTCAATTACATATAGTAACAAAATAAAACAGTTCCTTTCTTTTTCATATTGTGTACGCACAAAACTTCGGAAACATCATACTCAATCAGAACATTTTAAAAAACTTTTTTTGGTGTTTTTTTTTAAGGTCTAAACATTTCACCTCAGATCCCCACACTGGCCACCAAACTGTAACCGGAGGGGTTGTACGACTGCTGTGTTTCCTCTGTATAAACGTGTGAAAAGCTGAATATGTCATGTCGTGCAACTCCTGGTTAGAATATCTGAGTTCGAAAACTGGGATCTGAGTCTCCAGACCTTTCATTTTTGCTAGGTAAATTAAACAATTCTAAAAAGTTCAAATACTTTAATGTATATAACACTATTTACAATGGAGAGCGTTCGGAGTCTTGTGCAAAAAAGAAAAACTTTGAAGTTTAGAAGTTTGCTTGGGTTTATGAAAACCAACTGCAAATCTAAATCATACAGACATAACAAGACTGTATTTAAAAACAAATTAAAATGCGGCAAAATCGAATAAGATTACTGTACAAGTGTAGCATAATGGTACGTCTTAAATAATACTACAAATGGTAATATTTGTAAATTTAAACTTTCAAATTAATTGTCAATTTTTGAATATTTCTTGAAAGTCTATACGAAATATTTAAACTGAACATAATTCAATTCAAAGTTATAAGAATAAACATATTTAAAGCCCATACTACTTCAGAAATTATATAAAATGTCAAAACAATAATTAAAGAGCAGATAATTCAGCAGGCCAGGCTCTCCGTCACATGTCAAAGGAACGATATAGGCGCAGACCTGCCTCGGCGGGGTTAAACTAGTTGTATAATTATTGTGCCTAAACCTTCTCCTATAGCCAAAGTGATAAATAAAAAAAATAATCGTAACAACAGTAAAATTCAGTTATATTTACTTTCAAAATAGAAATAAACAGAATAATTAGAATATAACAGTATAATTCAGAAAAAAATTTCAAGGATAGAAACATACAAATGCAGGTAAATTAAATGAGTATGTAAATATTTAAACATACCGATCCAGACTAAACTAATCGATAAAATTGATAATCGATCGCATATCAATAAAGATCGAACGGTAATCGATTCATTAGTTCAACTCATCGAACATTTATCCATCAAACTTTCTGAAGAGTTTGACCGATGATTTTGAATTGAACTTTGTGATCGATAAGTGATCACTGAAATTTTCCTTGAATTTGAGACGGTGTTTTGTACCATCAGTCACAGTTATGAAGATTGGTTAGTCAAAATATAATCAAACATTTTGGATGGCCGATGTTATGCTGTGTTATTGAACAACTGATCATTAATCAATCAGAAATTGATCACAAATTTCTAATCAAAATTATCGGTCAAACTCCTCAGAGAGTTTGATCGATAAATGTTCGATTAGTCGAACTAAACAATCGATTACCCTTCGATTTTCATTGATAATTGATCGGTTAACAATTTGATCGATTAGTTAAGTCTGGACTGATGGATGTGTATCAATATTTTTCATGGGTTTCGCATATTCGCTACCAAAAGCATCTCAAAGTTTCATAGCAGTGCACGCTTATTCTGTCGACCACCTCACCAATCTCCTTATGGAACATGTCCAGATTATTTGTAACAACCAATCTCCTTTCGGAACAAGTCCAGGTTATTTTGTACAACCAAACTCCGTACGGAACATGTCCAGGTTTGTTACAACCTATCGGTACGCTTCCTTGTTATTTGGAATCATTTTCTTGTTGAATAAAGCTCTTATAGGCCTGACTGTCGACATAGAGATTTGGTACTCAAAAGTATCATCGGGTCTAACAACGATGCAACAATTCGCACACGGCCCAATATGATTATAGCTGTGTAATAAGACTGAACGTGACAAAAATAGATTTGCCGTCATCATATTTTGCAATGTAAATTGGGTCCAACTTTTTACACTTGGAACATTTTTTTTCCTTCTTTAGTTTTTTCACACCAAAGTCTTTCTGCACTGTTCATAAAACCGAACTCCCTTTTTTCCCATTTTAACAATTCTATGCTGTGGGTAAAGCCCAAGTTTAATTTCGAAAAAGAAAAAAATAATATACAAATATGGCCCGCTGTTGAGGGAAACATCTAGATTTGTCAACCTGAGGAGGGAGTTGTTTCCCGAGGGCTCTGCCCGAGGGAAACCACCCCTCCGGCTGCATTTCATTTGCGCACTTTTTGAGATTAGGTGGCATTTCATTTGCGCACTTTTTAATATTTCATTTGCGCACAAATTTTCTTTCATTTGCGCATATCTATTTTATTTGCACCCTTTTTAACATATATTCAAAAGTTAAAATTTACAAAGTTAAGTGTTTATAAAATTCCATCTCCAGTATTAAGTTTACAAAGATACGGTATCTTTACAGAGTGCAGAGTACAAAAAAGAATCTTGTGATATCGGAAATTCTGGAGACCGGTTAGGTTGAACATTTTTTGCTATAAAAGTGATGGGACAAACACCGAATTATTAACGGTGTACAGTTCGCAGAATAACGGGTCCTATGTCCTAAATTCAACCTGAGGCTTTATTCCCACCGTCCTTATGGACAAATTTTCCTTCACAAAGATTCAGTTAGAACAACGCTAGAATCACGTAAAACGTTGGGCAGCCT
>MJUU01032658.1:121629-134052 GCA_002080025.1 Modiolus philippinarum | reverse complement strand
AAAGAACGTCACATACCAAATATGAACACCCTACCACTAAATAACTTATTCAAGAAGCAAAATTAAAGTTTTAAAAAAATTGCCCTCAGGGCAACGTCAAGGTCAAAATGTCTTCAAATATGGTACCGGAAGAAAGCTCTCGTCATAAGGAAGTTACATATCAAATATGAACACCCTACCACTAAAAGCCTACCTTCTAGAAGCAAGGTTAAAGTTTTTCAAAAATTGCCCTCAGGGCAAGGTCAAGGTCAAAATGTCTACAAATATGGTACCAC
The DNA here is from genome assembly GCA_002080025.1 of Modiolus philippinarum. Taxonomy (NCBI): domain Eukaryota; kingdom Metazoa; phylum Mollusca; class Bivalvia; order Mytilida; family Modiolidae; genus Modiolus; species Modiolus philippinarum. The sequence continues at coordinate 133,777 of MJUU01032658.1, read as the reverse complement.
TAGAAAGCTCTCATCATAATGAAGTTACATACCAAATATAAACACCCTACCACTAAAATTCTACCTTCTAGAGGAAAGGTTAAAGTTTTTCAAAAATTGCCCTCAGGGCAAGGTCAAGGTCAAAATGTCTACAAATATGGTACCACTAGAAACCTCTCATCATAAGGAAGTTACATACCAAATATAAACACCCTACCACTAAAAGCCTACCTTCTAGAGGCAAGGTTAAAGTTTTTTTAAAAATTGCCCTCAGGGCAAGGTCAAGGTCAAAATGTCTACAAATATGGTACCAGAAGAAAGCTCTCATCACAAGGAAGTCACATACCAAATATCAACATCCTAGCTCTTCAGGTTTGAATTCCACAAGCCAGGTTAAAGTTTTGCTGAGGCCGACGCCGACGACACCGACGCCGGGGGTATGACAATAGCTCTCCGGACATTCGTCCCGGCGAGCTAAAAAATGGCAGGAAAGGTCTTTCTCTACCTTAACCTTACAATTACAATGAAACTATAACGCTGGAAGGAAAATCTACAATCTGTCAATTTGTTCAAATTTTTTAAACAGCTTCAAACAAGAGCTGTCGCTGAAATATACCCTAATCCCCCCACCCCAGCTAATTGAACCCTGAATCAACAAGGTAAGTGCAAATATAAAACGGTGTGGACATAGTACAAGTGTGGACACAATGATATAATCTTCAAGAAAGAACTTTTCATAAGGGTGCCAATGAAAATACTCTGTCAAAATCAGACAAAAATAAAATTCACCCTTTTTTTGCCTCTAACATTTTACACAAAAATCATAAGCTTTAGAGAAATTTCATTACAACGCTTTGAAAAACACTTTTCAAGGGGAATACAATGAAAAGAGTGTTTCTCTCCCCAGCTTGATTTCATAATATCTACACTTTAAATTATTTCTTTAAAAAATTCTTTAAGTCGAAATAATCATTGCAAGTCTCAGTCAAATTACCTCCCGTTCCTGGTTTCAGACATTAATATATTCCTTGATGTGTAATGTTCCATCAAAATCCTTTCAGTGTGTATGTTTTTGGCCCTTAAGGGCAAGCCCCAAAGGGCCATACCAAAAGTCTGCTATCATTAGTAAGATGAAATGAATGGAACTCACATAGAAAGTTTCAGCTTTGAAACATAAATACTTCAGGAGATTTCGCTTATAACTTGATAACTCTAAATACAATTTTGTCCCTGAGGGCAGATTAAAAAAATTCAGGAACCTTTCACACAGACAACTCTTATGGTGTTTTTCTGTTACAAAAGATGTAAAGGTGTTCAAGTTGAATCGATTTTTTTCATTTTTTTACCCCTTAGAGGCAATGCCCTCAGAGGTCATAAAAATTCAGAGACCTTCTGTGAAGTTGCTTTATATTATGCAAGTTGGTTCCAGCGTTTCAACTTTCTAGCTTATATGGCCTTGCATTGGAGATTTCTTCAATTATAAGATATAGTGAAAACAAAAACAAATTTTTGCCCATAGTTTGCATTATGACAGAAATTCCAAACCCAGAGTGCACTACTGCAGATCACAATACAACTAATGTGCAAAGTTTCAGTATCTCTTACATTTGTAGTTCCAGGGCTATCAGGGAGCATTACAAACATCTGTACATATACATACAGACTGACCGCATTGCACTATTCCCCCCTTGCTTTCAAACATTTACAAAATTTATTTAACTGGATGTGAGAAATTTCATAATCAACTAGTTCTCATTATAGAAAATATATAGAATCACTTGTGACAATCCTAAAGTTATAAAATGTGACATTTCCTACAGAATTAAATGAGACATTCCGAATTTATGAAATGTGACTTTCCTCTTGACGCCCTTCCATAGACTGCATCTATTATCATTATGGTTATGTTGTTTTTCAGCCTTCCATAAAATTTCCAAAATTTGACAAAATCTAACACCTGGAGATAGATTTCTACATTATCATGAGATTCTTATTCTTCTTATTATAAAGTTACTTCTCATATCAAAAGTTTCTTTATATTGTGATATTGAAGATCATTTCAACCAAATTTTAAACTGTGATGTCATGGTTTTTACATAGCTAGGTACCACAATATCATGAGCTACCAGTATACATCATTGGTTAGTGCACCCCAGCCTGTAGAGGGAATGCATCTACTTTACCTGCAAGTAGAGGAGGTATGGAATGTAAGGATTTAGTTGAAAAAAACATGCTTGTGTAAATTACACCTCTGTACTAAGAGTCTTAGACACAGGCACTTGTTTCTTTCAAAACTGTACCCCTCTCTCTCTTGTCAAATGTGTCAGTGATACTTTCTTTCCGGTGTGTAGAATTTCGGGGATATTAACAACCCTTTGTATTCTCTAATCCAGGCTTCCAATTCGATGTGCATTGTTTTTCCGACAAACTTTTTCGAAAATTACTATTGAGATTCTGTCTTTCATATTTATGAAAATCCAATTTTATTTAGAAATTTATTTGTTTTTCATATTCTAGAATGATACCAGAACTTTATTGTTATATTTCACTCGTTCAAGATAATATTACACAACAGCTTGCAAATGGCGGCAATATTTTGAGAAATAGAGAAGCAAATATTATGTGAGCAGTTTTTATAAAGAAAGATGTAAAATGTGTCAGTGTAACTAGAATTTCCGGGGATATTAACAACCCTTTATATTCTCTAATCCGGACCTCCATGCACTTTACCTGTGGAGGCGGTTAAAAAGTCAACATTTCAGTATATATATATCTAAGTAACTTCACCTTTGATTTATTTATTCATTTTTCAAGACATTTAAATGAAACTCATTTGGAACATCAATTTGAATCATATACATGTATGTTTTTCTTCAATGTATAATTCAATGTTTAATTATTCTGCTCATTATTGGGCACTGTAATATTAATTAGTAAATAAAGTTATCTGTATCTGTGATTGGTCAATTAGATGTTGTGGATATTCTACCCTGGGGCATTTTATCCAAAAGGAAGGAATACATTTGTACACCCCTGTTCACTACACCTGTGCCTATTTCACTATGAGTGAAGAGCAAAATTAGTGGAGAGCAAAATATTATGGAAGGATTTATGTCACACTTTGCATCTTTGGCAATTCCAACATACAACTAAAGCTTTGATTATACATATGACAGTGAAATTGATCAAGAAATAGACCTTATTACCGAAATTACGAGAAATGTAGATATAGTAATTCCAACCAGAGAGGAGATATGCAAAGCAATTAAAGCATTGAGTTTAGGCAAATCACCAGATATATTTGAATTAACTGCAGAAAACTACATCTATGCAAGTGCGGCATTACTTGATCAATATTATAAAAGGTATATTTCAATTTGGCTTTATCCCAGACAACTTTTAAGTCGGACTGTTGTCACCAATTTTCACAAACAAGGGCTCTATTACAGACATCAAAAACTACAGAGGTATTACTGTAATTCCAGTTTTTTGTAAGATTATTGAAATTATACTTAAGTTAAGAATTCAACCATTCATAAATGAAGATCAGTGTAATCTTCAGAGAGGATTTACAAAAAATGCATCTCCACTTAATGCTGCACTGATTTTGAAAGAAGCAAAAAGAGAATCAAAGGACAAAGGAAAGTCTACAACTATTGTTTTCTTAGATGCAAAATCAGCTTTTGACGTTGTTGTACACAAACATCTAATCACACTATGTAAACGGTGTCCTCTATAAAATGTGCCTTTGTGTTCTTTGTTAGAAATTAAGACGGCACAGTACACCATATGATATAGTGTCCTTAGTGGAAATGTGCCTTCATGTTTCCTAAAATCCAGGTAAAAAGAAACATGAAGGCACATTTTATCAAGGACACTGTTTATATCGAGAAGGCACAGTACACCGTTTACATAGTGTGCTAATGCGGCAACTTTTTCATTGTGGTATTCTGCGTATTCAAGACAACCATTGGGCACTTATAAATGACCTACATCAAAATGCCTCGTCGAGTGTGAAATTCAATGGAAATATATCCCATTCATTTGGAGTACAGCAAGGTGTTAGACAAGGCGGTATTTTAAGTGCAGATTTATACAAAGTATACTTAAACCCTCTGCTGCATCAGTTGAAAGAGTCAAACTTTGGAATTAGAATAGGAAATATACCATGTGCAGATGATGTCACTCTTAACAGCACAAACCATGTAGACTCACAAATTCTCCTTAACATGGCAGTAAACTACAGTATGAAACAACACTATGTATTACAACCCCAAAAAAGTGTATTTGTTAATATGGATAGCAAATGTAATAAATGTACACCTACAAAATTAATTATGAATTGTACTGAATTACAGAGCGTCAACTCTGCTACACATCTGGGAATACAGAGATCAATCACGGATAAAAGACAAGTACTATCTCAAGAGCCGGTATCGCTCACCTGGCCCTTGATTAACATAGACATTTTATGTTAAAGAGCCCTTAATTAAACTATAAATCCAATATCCCTGATTAGTTAAAGGGGAGAAGACCTCTGTTAGTTTATCATTGGACCCCATGGGAAACACTAAGTTCCCCGCTGGCTGCCATGTTGGATATCGCACTGACCTGAAAAACACCTTTATGCAAGGGACCACTCAATGACTATTGCGGCCAAGTTTTGTTCCAATTGGTTCAGTACATTCAGAGGAGAAGATCTTTGAATGTGTTTTCCCATAGGGTCCAATGTTAAAACTATGTTCCCCACTGGCGGCCATGTTGGATATAGTGCGATCCTGAAAAACACCTTTTTTGCAAGGGACCACCTAAGGACTATTGTGGCCAAGTATGGTTCCAATTGGCTCAGTAGTTTCAGAGAAGAAGATCTTTGAAAGTGTTTTCCCATAGAGTCCAAACTATGTTTCCCCCTGGCGGCCATCTTGAATATCGCGCTGACCTGAAAAACACATTTTGTGCAAAGGACCACCTAAGGACTATTGTGGCCAAGTTTGGTTCCAATTGGCCCAGTAGTTTCAGAGGAGAAGATCTTTGAATGTGTTTTCCCACAGGGTCCAATGTTAAACTATATCCCCCGCTGGCAGCCATGTTGAATGTAGCGCAATCCTGAAAAACACCTTTTTGTAAGGTACCACCAAAAGACTATTGTGTCCAAGTTTAATTTGGTATCAATTGGCTCAGTAGTTTCAGAAAAGAAGATCTTTGAAAATGTTTTCCCATAGGATCCAATGTTAAAACTATGTTTCCCGCTGGCGGCTATCTTGAATATAGCACTGACCTGAAAAACACTTTTCTTGCAAAGGACTACCTAACAACTATTGTGGCCATGTTTGGTTCCAATTGGCCCGGTAGTTTCAGAAAAGAAGATCTTTGAATGTGTTTTCCCATAGGGTTCATTGGTAAAACTGTGTCCCCCTCTGACGGCCATGTTGATTGTAGCGCAATCCTGTAAAACACCTTTTTTGTAAGGGACAACCCAAAGAATATTGTGGCCAAGTTTGGTACCAAGTGGCTCAGTAGTTTCAGAGAGGAAGATCTCTGAAAATGTTTTCCCATAGGGTCCAATGTTAAAACTATGTTCCCCGCTGGCAACCATCTTGGAAATTGCGCGGACCTAAAAAACACCCTTTTTGTAAGGAACCACCCAAGGACTATTGTGGCCAAGTTTGGTTCCAATTTGCCCAGTAGTTACAGAGGAGAAGATCTTTGAATGTGTTTTCCCATAGGGTCCAATGTTAAAACTATGTCCCCTGCTGGCAGCCATGTTGAATGTAGTGTGATCCTAAAAAACACCTTTTTTGTAAGGGACCACCAAAAAACTATTGTTGCCAAGTTTGGTACCAATTGGCTCTGTAGTTTCAGAGAAGAAGATCTTTGAAAATGTTTTCCCATAGGGTCCAATGATAAAACTATGTTTCCCTCTGGCGGCCATCTTGGAAATCATGCAGACCTAAAAAACACTTTTTTTGTAAGGGATCACCCAAGGACTATTGTGGCCAAGTTTGGTTCCAATTGGCCCAGTAGTTTCAGAGAAAAAGAATTTGAAAAGTTTTTTTTTCCATAGGGTCCAATGTTAAATTTTGGTCCCAGCTGGCGGCCATCTTGGATGACGTACAGACCTGAGAGACACAATATTTTGAAGGGGACCACCCAAGGACTATTGTTGCCCAGTTTGGTTTCAATTGGCCCAGTAGTTTCAGGGGAGAAGATCTTTGAATGAAAAGTTTATGGACGGACGGACGGACGGACGCAAAGTGATTGCAAAAGCTCACACTGGCATAGCCAGGTGAGCTAAAAATCAGTGGATCAAAATATACCAGTACAAAAAGCAAGCTTTTAAGAAGAACTGCTTATTGTCTTATGTCAGTAGGATTTCATGGTAGGAATGGACTGGACCCGAGTAGATGTGTACATATTATGAAAATATCTGTAGTACCAACATTGACATATGGATTAGAAATAATTGTACCAGATAAAAGGAATTTGGAAAAGCTAGAACACTTTCAAAAGAGAATGCTAAAACAATTATTGTCTCTTCCACAGAATAGTGCTGACGTTACTCCATACATATTGTCTGGTTTAATACCAACTGAGGGCCAATTACATATCAAGATGTACAATCTATTTTTGCAACCCGAAATTTCTGCAGAAAAGCAGATTGCAAGGGGGCAGCTTTCTGTTAAAGATTCAAGCAGTAACAGCTGGTTTATTGAGGTCAAAAAATTAATATGGAAATATGAATTAACAGATATATATGCATTGTTGGAGACACCCTTTTCAAAAGAAATATGGAAAAAACTGTTTATGACAAAGTATATGGACATTGGAAAGCTTATATTATAGAATTGTCAAAATATTATAGAAATCTGGTATTCTTGAATGTGAATATTTATAATCCTGGCAGACAACATTCTCTACTATTTATACCATCCTTTTCAACAAGAGACTCTATTCGTATCCCTGTTAAATTAAGAATAGCTGCAGGAACATATATCTTGCAAAATGACAGAGCGAAATATAACAGCAATCGATTAGATGCAATCTGTATAATGTGTGGCACTGGCATTGAGGACATGGAACATTTCCTATTAATTTGTCCAATGTTGGAATCTGTCAGGTTGGCAAATATGAATGACTTATATGATGAATTTAATCACTGAATCCTGTCTTAATTCTAAAAACTAGAGATTGTGCCTGTAAGACACGGATGCCCAGCCAATAAATTTATCGCAAAAGATAACCTATGTCAATTGGGCATAAAATAAATCCCCTGTCAGTGACGGAATATTGTGTGTAGTTGCTAAGAAGTGGGCCTAAACCCAAAAATTTAACCAAGTCAATCAAGCATAAAATGTAGGTCATAAATACCCAATGCTTCGGGAAACAGGTAGTTCTCCTAAAGATGAATGTTACAGTGAAATATCATGATGCTACAAAACTTAGTCATTGAGAAACAGCCTTAAATGCAAAAGTTAGCCAAAGTCACTGAAGCATAAAATATAGGTCAAAGCTACCTAATTGTCAGTGATTTGTGTGGTACTCATCAAGACAATTAATTTGATGAAAAATCATTGTCTTATAATGTGTAGTATTTGAGAAATGGACCTTAACACAAAACTTAACCAAAGTCACTGAAGCGTAAAATGTAGGTCAAAGCCACCTAATTGTCAATGATTTGTGTAGTACTCATCAAGACAATTAATTTGATGAAACATCCTTGTCTTATAATGTGTAGTAGTTGAGAAATCAGGGTTGGCGCTGGGCTTCCCCAATGTCGCAATTTGCGATTTTATTTTCATTCTGGCGACAAAAAATTGTTCCTGGCGATTTTTTTGGCGACAACGTTTTTCAAATCAACTTGCCGGTATTATCTAATTTTTAACCTTCTTAGTTGAAACCTTTCATGATTTTTGTTGTTAAAATAATCATAGGTAATAATTTAATGTCAATTCATAGCCTCTGGCAACAATATTGCAGTCCATTGATTATTTCTGGTCACCTGTTGATTGCATTACCTGTTTATTTACCTGTGCAAATGCCAAAATGACTTGTGACAGATACAAGCCCAAACAAAGGAATCAAAGGAATTGAAAGAGTATTAGTATACACTAAAATTTTATACTCTTCATTTTTTTTTAAATATCACCTCTTATTTTCATAAATGTTCACGAAAACAAATGGATTAAATTACGCAATTATGAAGTTGAGTTACTTCCCCTTTTCTATGTTGTGAAAACGAAATTAAAGAGGCTTTTGAGTGTTACTTTTTACTAAAAATTGTATATCAAGTCTTATAAAATAAAACATAGGTAATCAACGTTTACAAAGTTCGCCTCGTTATGGCACATGGACACAGAAACCAAATTTGGCCAGGGTGCTCATTTACCATCCCTAATGCATGTATACAAAGGCTAGATGATCTTACCATGTACAGTAACCAAGACCTGAATTCGGACATAAACTTGAATGTAAGCAATCATGCGGGAAAATAGAGGTCAAAGTGATCTAATTTTGCCTGGATGCTGACCTACCGCCAAAGATGCATACACATGCAAGGTTAGATGATCCTACCATGTACAGTGACTGAGATCTGAACTTGGACGTAAACTTGAATGTAAGTCACTCAAGCGGAAAATATAGGTCAAAGTGACCTAATTTTGCCTGGATGCTGACCTACCNAGATGCATGCACATGCAAGGTTAGATGATCCTACCATGTACAGTGACTGAGATCTGAAGTCGGACGTAAACTTGAATGTAAGTCACTCAAGGGGAAAATATAGGTCAAAGTGACCTAATTTTGCCTGGATGTTGACCTACCAGCAGAGATGCATGCACATGCAAGGTTAGATGATCTTACCATGTACAGTGACTAAGATCTGAACTCGGACGTAAACTTAAATGTAAGTCACTCAAGCAGAAAATATAGGTCAAAGTGACCCAATTTTGCCTGGATGCTGACCTACCATCAGAGATACATGCACATGCAAGGTTAGATGATCCTACCATGTACAATGACTGAGATCTGAACTCGGACGTACACTTGAATCTAAATTACTCAAGCGGAAAATATAGGTCAAAGTGACCTAATTTTGACTGGATGCTGACCTACCATCAGAGATGCATGCACATGCAACGTTAGATGATCCTACCATGTACAGTGACTGAGATCTGAAGTCGGACGTAAACTTGAATGTAAGTCACTCAATCGGAAAATATAGGTCAAAGTGACCTAATTTTGCCTTTATGCTGACCTACCATCAGAGATGCATGCACATGCACAGCTAGATTATTGTACTATGTATAGTAATTGAGATATGAACTAAAATGTAAATTTGAATGCAAGCCACTCAAGCAGAAAAAATAGGTAAGAGAGAACTTATTTTCTTGGAGGCTGTGAGTTAACCCAAGATGCACCTGCATGGAAAGTTTGATGACCCTACACTGCATAGTTACTAAGATATATACCCAAATGCGGATGCGGACGAAGACGTGGACGCGGACACGGACACCGGGGGTACTCCAATAGTCCCCCTCAACTTCGTTGAGGTGAACTAAAAATTGAACTAATTTTAAAGGATAATATTGAAGTTTAACAAACTTTATTCAAATAATTGCAAATTCAATTTTTGTTTGATACTTTTATTGACCTATTGAAAGATAAACTATATATTTGAAACTTGACAAACTGAAAGTAACTTCTTATGAAATTTACCTTTTCTTCCTTAATTTGGGAGATATCAGTTTAGAATAATAAAGACAGTAATCAAGGAATATTAAGCAAATAACTTAAACCAAATCAAAAAAGCATGTAAATGATGAACAAGAAAAATATTTTAAAAAATCCCTCATTGATCTCTCTGCAGATGAAACATTAACGACTTTGAAATTGAAGGACATAACTATGAAAAGTTTGAAAAAAGTACCTGCAAAAGGCAGCAAACAAGGAATGTTAAGCATGTGATTCAAACCGAAACAGCAAAGCATGTAAATGATCAAAGAATTTGTGCCATCAAAACAAAAGAATACAAAATAGAACTATTTTTTTAGGGTGGAAGAAAGACAACACGAAAGTCTATTGTCCAACCTAGAAAACCAATTGGATGCTTCCTAATTGGCGACAATTTTTTGTAATTGGCGACAAAAAATACAAGTTGGCGATTTTTCTGGTGACAGATATTCAGAAGCCAGAGCCATCCCTGGAAATGGACCTTAACGCAAAACTTAACCAAAGTCACTGAAGCGTAAAATGTAGGTCAAAGCCACCTAAGTGTCAATGATTTGGATAGTACTCGTCAAGGCAATAAATTTGATGAAACATCATTGTCTTATTATGGTAGTTGTTGAGAAATGGACTTCCATGTAAAACTTAATTAGAGTCACTGAACCATGAAATGTAGGTCAAAGAGTCAAACTGCCTAGTGAACTATGTAGTACTATCAAGGATCTACAAACATGTACCTACTGGTCTACTATAATTGTTCTATACCTTACAGTTTCCAAGAAATGTACCTTAACGCAAAACTTAACCGGACGTATGGACGGAAAAGGGTAACACTATATGCCCCTTCCACATTTGTGGGCGGGGCATAATAACATTGAAAAGATGCAGATAATCATAGACTGTTCTGTACTATTACAACGGAAGGAACTGAAGAATAAAAGGTTAAATATGAAGAAATTAGCAAAACTTGAATTTGAATCTAGAAGATATGTCTATAACATCTACAGTGCCAGGTACAGAATGCTGTCAATAAAGGGAACAAACACAGGCAGGGTACCCCCCCCCCCCCCCCCTTCTCATAGATTATCCATTAGCTGAAAACCTTGTCACAGTGACCAGAGATTATTTATATCTTAACATTATATACATTTTATCGTAATCAGTCTGTAGACCTTTTAGATTTTAAGCTGAGGATATTTTAGATTTTAAGATTGTGTTATTTTAATGACTTCACTGTATAGTATGACACAGCACGGATAATCGAACACATTTTTAGCACCAAGTGTACATAGCAACTCCATGTAGATACTTGTTTTAATTCATCATCACTACATCACATGCGCACTACTAAATAGATTTACATCTTAAGTGTAAATAGACATTATTAAGTAATTTCGCGTGTGGATTTTATCCATGATCTAGATGTGCGAATAAACAGATTTTTAACAGATAACAGATATGACACTAAGATCTCACCTTTGCCACTTTTGGCATTTTGCGTTTACCATCTTCATCGACTTCATGCATTTCACACGCTAATTTATCTACTGAGTGTGGAAAAAAAGGCTTTTTTCAAAAAGATTAACAAAGGTAAACGTTCATTCGATGTGCATTGTTTTTCCGGAAACGGAAATAAAACGGTACATCGAATTACCGGAATCCCCCAAATTTACAGGAATCCCCGTTTTATAACCGAAATCCCCCTAGAAAAGACCGAAATCCCCCTTATATCGTGTGAAAACACCAACAAATGGAAAGATTACATATTGTTTTACTATTTCATAGTGTTTTTATAAAAATTATGTCTTGTTTTTACACTTTAGGAGCATTTTATCAACCGACTGTTCAGGTACGTATAATACCAATATGGCGGACGGTAAGGGAGGTAACTGTATTGTATCAAAGTACTGGAAACACACTGTCATTGATTGAATTAGTGAAAATAAAATGTTTTATGTATTAGATCTTGTGTAAATGTATTGGCTAAAATTTGATCGTTTGTCTTGTGACTGGCATACAAATCTTGGACAGATTTTAAGAATATAAGTATAAAATGAATAGGAAAAAAGAATAAGGAATGATAATGTATGATAATAGGTATACAAAAGAAGAAACAAAGCGAATAATGAATGAAAAAATATAATAATTAGAAACATCAAAGACATAAATTTAACACACAGTTAAGCGTAAGCTGAGACAAAGATTTGTATTCAAATAATTGATCAACATAATTAACAGAATTAGAAAAGTATAATAAATTTAGAATAAATTATTTTTTTAATCCTTGGAAATGTATTCATTATTTATTTAACAACACTAATTACTTTGAATAATATCACCTATTGCATAAAATAAACAGTGAAAGAAAACAACCTTGTAAGTTAATTAAAAAAATATTTTCGTTTTATGTCTATTTTTGTATGTTAAAGAATTTCTGAAAAAAAAA
>MJUU01032658.1:102478-114186 GCA_002080025.1 Modiolus philippinarum | reverse complement strand
TTTAGCCATTTATGCATAAGGAAAAATGATTAAACTTGAATTCTATTTACTTGTTTCTGTGAAGTTAGAATGCAACAAATGACATCTAAATTTGATTCATTGTATATAGTCAATATAGAATCATGCAATGTACATTATTTTGTTATGTTGAATTCATACCCTTTTCCTTTATCCATATATTATTACAAAATGTGCAAAATGTATTATTATTGTGTTATTGACATTTATTTCATTATTACATGATTTTACAGAGAAAAGGCTGTTCTAGCAGTGACACTTTGCAATGAAAAGGAAGAAATACTTGGCCATGCAGCATTTTTTGATTACCCAAATATTGAAGATGTAGACCCAGCAACATGGGAAGATTGGATTCATAAACAATATGATGATACAAAGATAACTGCTCTTAATTCCTTGTATATGCATTATTTTGTGGCCAAACCTGAATATGCAAGTGGTTGTGCAAGGGAGATAATTCGTACTGCATTCAATGCAGTACCTGACCTACATTACCTTTTCCTGAATGTTCCAATGGGAACATATCCAGGTAATTTTACCAAATAAAAATGTTACAGAAATTTAGTGTCATGTAAAAGTAAAGTTATATGGTTTAATGGCAATCATGTTCTTTAGTAAAGCTGTAATGTGAAAAAATAGTCTTAAAAATGTGTTGTTAGGTTAATTTCCAAAAATGCATACATAAATGCAGAGAAACTTCACTATATTACTAGTAAGGAAATAGAGGGGTTGAATGGTTTTAAGGCCTATTGATAAATGTATAGACATTATAATGGCTATTAATACCAGCAGACAAAAATATATTTGTCATTATTTGGGTCAAATTTGAAACGTTTCACTGTACATTTTACAAACCTATAACAGTTTTTAAATACCACTTAATTAGTTAAATTTAGAATGGAATATTGTAAGTTTGTTATTCTTAGTTTAGTGTTTCCTGCAGCTTTTGAAAAGGGCATGGTAATTTTCTCCCTATATAAAGCGTGATCAATTACACTATTAGGGCACCTTTATAGTGAATGCCCATTTTCCCAGTGAAGTAAACAACATATATTTACTTAATAAACATACAGCTGATTCCTGCAATATTGAAGAAGGCACAGTACAATACACCTGCAGCATTTAAAAAAGATGTGTAAATGGACCCCTGCTGATACATAATGACTGACTATGACTTATAGACATTTTAAAGATAGTAATCTTCTCACCTTCTCAACCTTTCCCTTTCATAAGCATCATCTCCATTGTGAGTGATGAGTATGATTTGTATAACAGTGGCGTGTTAAATTGAATCAAGTGCTAATTTGACTTGGAGTCAAACTTACCATATTTTCCTAATTTTATAAAAAAAAAATTTGCAAAGTAGCAAACAAATGATGCTTAAAAACTTTTTTAAGCTTTTTAATTTGAAACCAAATTATTTTTCCTTTTAATTGATTAATACAAATGTAAGTGTAAATAAAATTTTAAAAAATAAAATACCACAAGGTAAAGGCAAATAACCCACTTCTCAAAAAATGTGATCTGTAAAAAAATTTCATTTTTTTCATTGCAATAAATGGAGAGTTTTTAAGAAAATTTGAATGAAAAAAGATTTGAAGTCTCAAAAGAATAATGATTATGAAAAATTGACATAAAATTGTCATACAGGTAAGCAGTTGATCTCTGATTTATAACTCAGGTAAACAAAAGTGCCGACGGTGTTTTTTTATGCCCCGCCACGTAGTGGAAGGGGCATATAGATTTACCCTTGTCCATCCGTCTGTCCGTCCGTCCGTACATCCGTACATCCCGATGTTAACTTAAGTTTTGCGGTTAGGTCCATATTATGGTAACCTCTCGTAATATTTTAATAATATTATTACATCAGTACATGCACCTTGATTAGTACTACCAGATTCATTAACAATTAGGGATCCATGACCTATATTTCATGGTTGAGTGACTTTTGTTAAATTTTGCATTTAGGTCCATTTCTCATCAAATACGCATCATATCAATGATGTCTCATCAAATTAATCACCTTCATTAGTACTACCCAAATCGACAAGAATTAAGTGACTTTAACCTATATTTTACGCTTGAGTGACTTTTGTTAAATTTTGCGTTTAGGTCCATTTCTCATCAACTACACATCATTCCACAATGATGTCCCATCAAATTAATCATCTTGATGAGTACTACCCAAATCATCAAAAATTATGTGGCTTTGACCTATATTTTACGCTTGAGTGACTTGTTAAATTTTGCGTTTAGGTCCATTTCTCATCAACTATGCATCATTCAACAATGATGTCCCATCAAATTAATCACCTTGATGAGTACTACCCAAATCATCAAGAATTAAGTGGCTTTGACCTATATTTTATGCTTGAGTGACTTTTGTTAAATTTTGTGTTTAGGTACATTTCTCAACAACTACACATCATACCACAATGATGTCTCATCAAATTAATCACCTTGATGAGTACTAACCAAATCATCAAGAATTAAGTGGCTTTGACCTATATTTTATGCTTGAGTGACTTTTGTTAAATTTTGGGTTTAGGTCTATTTCTCAACAACTGAACTTTTTTTTTTATCACAATGGTATTGCATCAAATAAATCACCTTGACAGGTGCTATCCAAATCAAGGATGATTAAGTGTCTTTGACCTACATTTTATGCTTGAGTGACTTTTGGTAAATTTTGTGTTTTTTTAAGTCCATTTCTAGACAGCTACACAACACATCATTATGACATTTCATGAAGTGACTCATCTTGGTGAGAACTACCTAATTCTTAGGCAATTTCTTGACTTTGACCTAAATTTTACACTTGAATGAATCTGTTAAATTTTTGTATTAGATCAATAAACATCTAGGTGTTTTATGAAATAAATCGCTTAAGTTCTCTATTGCAATAAATTTGACGGCTGGGCATCCGTGTCTTATAGACACATTCTCTAGTTTACGATTGAACTAATCCTTTAATTGCTATGACAGGCGTAATTAAAGTATTATTTTGAACAAATAGAATAAACTAACAAAGGAAATGAACATCATACTTCAATTTTTGGCGATTTTCAAAAGAAAAAACAGTTCCAGTTAGTTTACAACAGGGCATCAAGGCGCAGATATTGAAAAAGGGCAGGGCGCCAAAAATGAAAAAAAAGGGGGGGCAGGGCGTCAATAAAAAAACGGCAGGGCGTCACTGCACACCAAAATCTGCTGCAGGAAACACTATAGTTCATATTTACATATGTCATTGTGTGTATTTAGAAATCTTAATTCACTGGTATTATCTGCAAACTTTGATAGATCTTATAAATTATATGTGCACTGTATGGACCTATTGTGACATAACTATGAATCTTGACAGAGACAGTTTTATTTTTTTTCATATTTGAAATTATGAAGTTATGTTTATGTTGTACTGGTTATCAGCAGACCTGTCTTGCAACAGTATTTTGTTTTACTTAAAATATCTATACTAATTACATATTAAATATATCACTAACATTTACTTTGCATTTCAGATGCTTCACTTGATGGTATATTCAAACAGTTAGATAGAAGAGAAGGTGCCACACATACAAAATCAGCTATATTTGCTTGTTACAGACATGACCATGTTCCTGTCCTCCATGTGAGAAAAGCCAAGTAAGATAATCATTGTAGTTATTGTTTCACTGTTAAAGGACATTTGAAAATAGTTACACATGTAGGATTAAAGGAAAAAAAAAGTTATGTAGCAAATGGCAAAAAAAGAACAAGCGTAAATCAAAATAAGTACAAATGGCAGTCTTTCATAATAAGTAGAAACTCATGCTGCAAGGGAAGATTGTTAATGCTTTCAGCAGAGGAGCTCATGTACACATTGACAGGGGCGATTTATGATTATATAAAACAATTATACAACTAATTAATTAATACATCCATCAGCTATGGTTCCTGACTTTAAACAGATGGTGAGGTGGGATTAAAATTTTGCTTAAATCTTTCATAAACCTTTTATCAATCACATTAAATGTAAACAATGACTGGTTGCTTGTCAGTAACGAAACTCAAATTATATGTTGTGTTTCAAAGTGTTTGAGGAAACTATTTGACAAGGAAACACCAAATGCACAAAAAATAAACTAAAAATTTTGAGGTTGATCTTCTTACGTATATAGTAAGGTGAATTAGGAATATCTAGGATTCAACATTTTTAGTTCGCCTCAACGAAGTTGAGGAGGACTATTGGAGTACCCCCGGCCTCCGCGTCCGCATTTGGGTATATATCTTAGTAACTATGCAGTGTAGGTTCATCAAACTTTGCATGCAGGTGCATCTTGGGCTAACTCACAGCCTCCAAGAAAATTAGGTCTCTCTGACCTATATTTTCCGCTTGGGTGGCTTTCATTCAAATTTACATTTCAGTTCATATCTCAGCTACTATACATAGTACGATAATCTAACTGTGCATATGCATGCATCTCTGATGGTAGGTCAGCATCCAGGCAAAATTAGTTCACTTTGACCTATATTTTCTGCTTGAGTGACTTACATTCAAGTTTACGTCCGAGTTCAGCTGATCTCAGTCACTGTAAAGGGTAGGATCATCTATCATTGCATGTGCATGCATCTTTGACGGTACTTCAGCATCCAGGCAAAATTAGGTCACTTTGACCTATATTTTCCGCTTGAGTGACTTACATTCAAGTTTACATCCGAGTTCAGATCTCAGTCACTGTACATGGTACGATCATCTATCCTTGCATGTGCATGCATCTTTGGGGTAGGTCAGCATCAGTGCAAAATTATGTCACTTTGACCTATATTTTCCGCTTGAGTGACTTACGTCAAGTTTACGTCCGAGTTCAGATCTCAGTCACTGTACATGGTACGATCATCTATCCTTGCATGTGCATGCATCTTTGACGGTAGGTCAGCATCCATGCAAAATTAGGTCACTTTGACCTATATTTTCCGCTTGAGTGACTTACGTCAAGTTTACGTCCGAGTTCAGATCTCAGTCACTGTGCATGGTACGATCATTTATCCTTGCATGTGCATGCATCTTTGGGGGTAGGTCAGCATTTCTGGAAAATTAGGTCACTTTGACCTATATTTTCCGCTTGAGTGACTTACATTCAAGTTTACGTCAGAGTTCAGATCTCAGTCACTGTACATGGTACGATCATCTAACCTTGCATGTGCATGCATCTTTGACGGTAGGTCAGCATCCAGGCAAAATAATGTTACTTTGACCTATATTTTCCGCATGAGTTGACTTTCATTCAAGTTTACGTTGATATCTCAGTAACTGTACATGATAGGATAATCTAACCTTGCATGTACATGCATCTGGTCAGCATGCAAGCAAAATTAGGTCACTTTGACCTACATTTTCTGCATGATTGACTTACATTCAAGTTTATGTTCGAATTCAGTTACTGTACATGGTAAGATCATCTAGCCTTTGTATATATGCATTAGGGATGGTAAATCAGCACTTTGGCCAAATTGGGTTTCTGTGTCCATTTGCCATAACGAGGCGAACTTTGTAATCGTTGATTACCTATGTTTAATTTTAATGGAAAGAGCAACACTTAAGGAACAATTAAAGCCTAAAATATTTATAGTTTATGACATTGTTTACCAGATATTTCATTAAAAAAATATGAGAAAAGGCATTCTCATACTATTCTTGAACATATATGTCAAATGGAAAGTAAAAAAAAACAGTATGATGAAACAAATTTGACGTGTGCCACTGAAGCCATTAATGAAAAGAAAATTAGGTGATATGGAGCAATTTTTTTTACCCTGAATAAAAGGATGAATTCAGGAAATCCAAAATTCTTGACACTTAGTTACAGGTGAACTTGGATGGCTTGAACTGAAATAGCTGGAAAGCCATGGATGTCTTGAACACTTTTTATTTCATTGTTCAAGTTTAACATAGTTCAACCTTGATCCCGATAAACCGAACTGTTTTCATCAGTCCCTTTGAAATTTGAGACATCCAAATTTGACTATAATACCTTACTTCACCCTTCAAACAAGTCAGTTTACTTTGAATAATCTATGACTTTTGTTTATGTCGAATTTAGATAATGAATACTACAGTGAATTTATACTTAAACTATCTGCAATGTTAGTCATTAAGTGTATATACATGTATGTACATTTATACAAAAATTTTCTGCTTACAGTGTGGAAGATCATGATGATTTGACGCCAATCTTCAATCGTCATAGTGACATGTTAAAGATGACATATGGAGGATTTTTTCTCGCTGAACTAATTGAGGCTCAGGATGAACATATGCAATGTTTAGTAGTTGAGGTATAATACATAGTGTGGATACTATCATACTGAGCAAATAGTATCTGTAAACTTTTGTTATGAAAAAAAATGTAGTATGATTTATGATTTAAAAATTTGTTTCAGGAACTTACTGTAATCACTGATTATCAGTTACAACAGTTTCAAGTATACATGCAGATACTGTAAGACAACAAATTTTGTAAGGGGGTTTGGTGATTTTGTGATTGGTAATAAATTGTGTGTGAAAATTTAACTGTACTCCATTTCAAAGTAAAGAAATCTGTAAAAAACAAAACAAAATGTGGTCCTTTCAGAATGTATTTTGTAAAGAAATTTGATTCCTCTGAAAACAAATGTTCTATCCTTCGTAATAATTAATGATTATATCAATACAAGTTCTATCAGATACATTAAGTTTACAATAAACATTTTCTTCTTTATCACATTTACTTGGTTTAAATCAGATCTGTCATCCTCAACTTTGTCTTATTTTCAAACTAAAGCATCAAAATTAGGACTAGTTTGGTGTGAAACTTCCATATTTATTCAAATTTGTGGAAACCGGTATTTATTATATGTCCAAAGTTTACAGTTTTCATTTATGGCGGATTTCCTGGATCATTAGCATATTTTATTTGCAATTCATCAATGAATATACCTATATTCCTCTAGAAACACCTATTAGAACTCCTTCAAAACTCCCGTCTTTTGTTTGTTAACCAATTACTCAACTTTCTAAAGAATTCTATTGTATACCAAGTTGTCACCACTGGAGTATCAAGGTAAACCCCTTCAGGCAGAAAAAATTGGTATACAATAAAATTCTATAGAACACTGAGTAATTTATTTACAGACAAAAGATAGGGAAAAGATGGTAGGATCATGTAACTTTGCATATGCATTCATCTCTGATGGTAGGTCAGCATCCAGTCAAAATTTGGTCACTTTGACCTATATTTTCTGCTTGGTTGATTTACATTGAACATTATACATAGTAGGATCGTCTAACCTAGCATATGCATACATCTCTGATTTTCCGTCAATATCCAGACAAAATTAGGTCATGTTGACCTATATTTTCTGTCTGATTGATTTACACTCAAGTTTGCGGACAAGTTCATGTCTCAGTCACTTTACATAGTAGGATCATGTAACCTTTCAAATGATAGTCAACATCTAGGCAAATTTGGGTTGTTGTGACAATGTGCCATAACAAGGTGAACTTTGTAATCGTTGATTACATAAGTTTTTGTTTTCTGGCAATAGCAAATACTGGAACTATTTGCCTTATGAGATCAAAGAAAACTCATACAAATTACCACTAAATTACTGTGACCAATTTTGTTGAGCAATACTCATTGTCCAGTACCATCCATAACATTATACTCCATTGAACTTTGGGTTGTAATTTAATGTTAACATATAATTTTATAGCCTTTATAGATCTGTAAATGAGTGTATAATATTGTGTAAAGATTGTGTAATGTACTTTAATTTTACACTACGTCTCTTTTTCATTGTCAGCCTTGTATAGTGAGTTAATGTGTATAATTACAGGTTGAAGGAACAGCTGTAGGATTTATGAGTATTAGTGATGATGTAAATGCAGACATGTTAAATGAATGTTTTGAACTTGGTCCATTCCATGGATTGAAGAAACCACACCCTGATGATGATCTTATCCCTCCAAAAACACCATCACCAAGCCCTCCTGCAGGTTTGTAAAACATTAAAATTTTAAACATGAATGGTTTGACTTAAGATCCCTTCTATTTATTCTTTGATAAAGCATCCTCAATTTTTTTTTACAAAACACAAATTTCTCACAGATTTAACTATCCTTTTGATACATTACTTCTGATACTTTCGTCAACAACATATGCCAGATTAACATTTTGATCAGAAACACATGTTAATGCCTCATGCAGGTTTCCTTTATTTTCACTTGTAACACAACCAGTTGATTTTATCTTTAAATGAAATATTGAAGATACATAACAGTTGTTAAAATGTACAACAACTTATAAAATTAAATTTAGATACTGTAAAAGGGGTTATTTTTGCTTGGTTTAAGTTTCACGATTTTGACTCCTAAACCTATACCCAAGGTTTTATTTTCTCATTTCTCACTTATGCTTCATTACATTTGTAATAAAAACAAATTTATATGTGGGGAAATTTTCAAGAATATGTGCCCATTGCGAAATTAGAGGAAATAAACCCTTTGCAATTATATCCCCTATTACAGTACATATTAGTATTGATAGTGGATATAACCATTCTCTTTTTATAATAGTTTATATATATATCTGTAAAATTTACATTAGATTAGAGGTGATTTTCTGTGATATTATATATTAGCAGTGTTTGACTATATTTTTTCAGAACCAATAGAAGAAAGACCACCATCAAAAGCATCATCCACTAAGTCAGCAGCATCAGTTAAAGATACCACAGGTGCACCAAGTGAACCTACAGATACTGGTACTGAGAAAAAATCTACCAGTAGACAATCAAGTAAACAAAGCTCAAGAGGTATGTATTGTTTATTCCCCAATAATGGAAAGTCAGGGGTAATATTCTTACAAAAAAGAGAAGCAAAGACTGAAAATTACCATGCAACTTATTCTGGTGTCTTTGACATTGCTTAGTATAATCAGATGTCAAGTATTATTAGCTTCTTGGTGAAGAAATTGTATTTACATGGTTATGAATGCAAGAAAAGTCATCAAACACTGTTGAAAATGCAAGATTTAGAAACTAAAGATACTCTCAGATAAGATTTCATTTGTTCTCTGATTCTGCAAGCTTCTTCAGAGAAATGTTGAAATCTTACCCAAGATTTCTCGATCAGTCACTTTCACTGGGGTTAAATTCTCTTAATTTTACTGTTGTCTTTTTGTATTTCTATTTAGTTCATTTGGAACATCATCTTATAGATGAAAGCTTTGTGTATGATGCAGGGAATTCCATCTTTTTAAGCTATTTTTTTTCAGTAATTTATCATTGAATTAAATTATATTGATATCACAGCAAGTTTATCTAATGATATGTTTGATTTAAACAGCTTCTGATTATTAAGCAAATGTATATATGGAGAATACTAATAAACAGTTTATTTGATAATGATATAGAACACTTTGCATTCAAATATGATCTTATTTTAAAGCTTTGATGATTTGTTCTCTCAACACTTTTAAAGCCATTTTGTATTTTTAGCTATCATGCTAATTTGAAATATGTTATCTTTATTTGCTTTGTATATTTTTACAGCTACCAGTCCTACTAGTGAAATGAAGATGGATAAAAAGTTAAGTGATGCTCACATGAGGGAGAGTTCCACTTCTTTACTGAGTGAAGGTCAGGCTGACGAGGTAGCTAAAGAGGCAGAGAGGGTTCAGTCAGGACATTCCAGTAGGAAGAGTTCAATAAAGGAAGAGGTTAGATTTAAATTGTTATCACTGTATCCCTAAGTTTGTTCTTTCACATACTTTTGACCCTTTAGAGCATCAAATCCTATTAAATAAAAGTGACAAAAGTCCCAATCGATCAAAGGAAGAGACCAGTAAGGAAAATCTGTATAACATTCGACTGAATCAGGGAAACACAATCTGACACAGAACATTTTTGGCAAGCTGTCATATTCCCGACTTGGAAAGGGCATTTTATAAATAAAATGGTGGGTTAAACCAGGTTTAATGATGCATCAACCTCCCGCTTACATGACGACTAACTATAGCTTCTGTGTGCCCAGATTGTGTTAAATGTCAAAGCCATAATGTTGTCAGGGGGCACTACACTATTTCAATATGCCAATGTTTGACAGACCTCGAAAATAGTACTATAAACTAGTATGGTACATACTAGAATAAGAGATACAGAATTTCATGTTAAATGTATGTACGTTGGGCAAAATTATATCCCCACTCTGTAGAGAGGGAGGTATACTGCATTCACCTTGTCCGTCCGTTCGTCCAAAAAAAATTTTCGTCGCAGTTTTCTCAGCTTCTACCTGAGGGATTGATTTCAAAATTGATATGCAGCCTCTATATGGTTAGTTGTAAGGAACATCCTATTTTGAGTCCTGTCGGATGTGTACTTCCTGTTTGACGAAATGTGGACTTTGTTATGAAATGTAGTGAAAACATGAATTTTTCGTCGCATTTTTCTCAGCTTCTACCAGAGGGATTGATTTCAAATTGGTATGCAGCCTCTATATGGTTAGTTGTAAGGAACGTCCTATTTTGAGTCCTGTCGGATGTGTACTTCCTGTTTGACAAAATGTTGACTTTGTTATGAAATGTAGTGAAAACATGAATTTTTCGTCACATTTTTCTCAGCTTCTACTAGAGGGATTGATTTCAAAATTGGTATACAGCCATTATATGGTTAGTTGTAAGGAACATCTTATTTTGAGTCCTGTCGGATGTGTACTTCCTGTTTGATGAAATGTGGACTTTGTTATGAAATGTAGTGAAAACATTAATTTTTCATCACATTTTTCTCAGCTTCTACCAGAGGGATTGATTTCAAAATTGGTATGCAGCCTCTATATGGTTAGTTGTACAGAACGTTTTATTTTGAGTCCTGTCGGATGTGTAATTCCTGTTTGACGAAATGTGGACTTTGTTATGAAATGAAGTGAAAACATGAATTTTTCGTCGCATTTTTCTCAGCTTTTATATCGGGGATTGATTTCAAAATTGGTATGAGCCTCTATATGGTTAGTTGTAAGGAACGTCCTATTTTGAGTCCTGTCGTATGTGTACTTCCTGTTTGACGAAATGTGGACTTTGTTGTGAAGTAGTGAAAACATGAATTTTTCGTCCCATTTTTCTCAGCTTCTACTAGAGGGATTGATTTCAAAATTGGTATGCAGCCTCTATATGGTTAGTTGTAAGGAATGTCCTATTTTGAGTCTTGTCGTATGTGTACTTCCTGTTTGACGAAATGTGGACTTTGTTATGAAATGTAGTGAAAACATGAATTTTTCGTCGCATTTTTCTCAGCTTCTACCAGAGGGATTGATTTCAAAATTGGTATGCAGCCTCTATATGGATAGTTGTAAGGATTGTTTTATTTTGAGTCCTGTCGGACATGTACTTCCTGTTTGACGAAATGTGGACTTTGTTATGAAATGTAGTGAAAACATGAATTTTTTGTCACATTTTTCTCAGCTTCTACCAGAGGGATTGAGATCAAAATTGGTATGCAGCCTCTATATGGTTAGTTGTAGGGAACATCTTATTTTGAGTCCTGTCATATGTGTACTTCCTGTTTGATGAAATGTGGACTTTGTTATGAAATGTAGTGAAAACATTAATTTTTCATCACATTTTTCTCAGCTTCTACCAGAGGGATTGATTTCAAAATTGGTATGCAGCCTCTATATG
>MJUU01032658.1:43172-78329 GCA_002080025.1 Modiolus philippinarum | reverse complement strand
TACAAAGTATGGCAGCAAGGGCAGTGGCGTAAACTTTCATGTTAAGTTTTTCTGATTTGATTAGTTTCTAGGTGGCTATTTATAGTACATCAATAGATTTGGTATGTTGGTTGGTCTCAAGAAGTACATGACATTCTGTTGTATGGTTTTAGTGTGTGACCTCAATTTCATGCTCCAGTGAACATGTTAAGTTTCCCAGCATTTATTAGTGGTAGGTTAATGATATTTGGTATGTATGTTGGTCTTTTGTAGTACATGACAGTCTGCTATTTGACTTATGTCTGTGACCTCAATTTTACAGTCCAGTGGTCATGTTAAGTTTCCAAATATCTATTAGTGGTAGGTCAATGATATTTGGTATATGGGTTGGTCTTGGGTAGTACATGACTGTCTGCCATATCACTTATGTTTGTGACCTCAATTTCATGGTCCAGTGATGATGTTAAGTTTCCTAGTATCTATTAATATAAGGTCACTAATATTTGGTATGTGGGTTTGTCTTAGATGGAACATGACAGTCTGCTATTTGGCTTTAGCCCTTGACCTCATTTTCACGGCCTAGTGAACGTGTTAAGTTTAAGTATCTATTAGTGGTAGGTCACT
Organism: Modiolus philippinarum; assembly: GCA_002080025.1. Taxonomy (NCBI): domain Eukaryota; kingdom Metazoa; phylum Mollusca; class Bivalvia; order Mytilida; family Modiolidae; genus Modiolus; species Modiolus philippinarum. Next base: position 77,726 of record MJUU01032658.1, on the reverse strand, counting down.
GATATTTGGTATTTTGGTTTTGGGTGATACATGACAGTCTGCTGTACTGCTTTTGTCAGTTACCCTAATTTCACAGTGTAGAGAACATGTTGAGTTTCCTGATTTAGTCCGATTGAGTTTTTACATCAATTTTGAGACAAAGCAAGGATGGACAAGATATCAGTTTGAGTCCACACTTGTTTTCAGATGTTTTATGGTTTTGAATAGTATCTATAAAGCTGAAAAAGATTGCTAATACAATGTTATTACTAAAAAGTTGAGAATATTTTGGATTACATTTGTAGAACAGTGGAACCTGTCTATTCCGACACCTGAGTATTCCATTATCCTATCAAATCTGACATAATTTTGGGGTCCAAAAGACAGCTTTTTATGCCCCGCCAACAATAGTAGGGGGCATATAGTGTTCGGAGGTGTCCGTCCGTCCGTCCGTTCGTCCGTCCGTCCCAAGTCTAGGTTTACCCTTAGGTTTAAGTTTTTTTTTTCTGTGAAAGATGTATGCTATTATCATGAAACTTTGTATAAATACACATAAGGGTATAATTAATCAAAAATCATAATAAAAATTTATCCCGGCTACCAACTTCATGCTTCACTGATCATGGAAAAAAGGGGGTATTATGAGGTTTACCCTTAGGTTGAAGTTTTTTTTTTCTTGAAGGATGTATGCTATTATCATGAAACTTTATATAAATATACATTACGGTATAATTAAACAAAAATCATAACAAAAATTTATCCTTCCTACCAACTTCATGCTTCACTGATCATGGAAAAAAGGGGGTATTATGAGGTTTACCCTTAGGTTGAAGTTTTTTTCTGTGAAGGATGCATGCTGTTATCATGAAACTTTATATAAATATACATTACGGTATAATTAAACAAAAATCATAACAGAAATTTATCCTTTCTACAAATTCATGCTTCACTGATCATGGAAAAAAGGGGGGTATTATGAAGTTTACCCTTAGGTTGAAGTTTTTTTTCTTTGAAGGATGTATGCTGTTTTCATGAGACTTTATATAAATACTCATTAGGGTATGATTAAACAAAAATCATAATAATAATTTACCAATGCCACCAACTTCATGCTTCACTGATCACAGAAAAAGGGGGGTGATTTGAGGTTTATTCATAGGTTTAAGTTTCTTTTATGTGAAGGATGTATGCTATTATCATTAAACAGAAATCATAATAAAAATATATACATGCAACCAAATTCTTGCTTTACTGATAACTAAATATAGCATTGTTTCAAATAGTTGTGAGGCGGGGCATTGTTTCCGTTAGACACATATTCTTGTTAAGTTTTCTTTACCTGAGTATTCCGATATCCTGTGTAAACTGACATATTTTTGTGTTTAGGATTAGACAGGTTCAACTGTATTTGACCATGGGTTATTCAGCAAATTTTTATCTCGCCCGCAACGAAAAGGATAGTGTTTCCGACAGCCGCGGCGTCAATAATTGCATCCTATTGTGAATTAACAAGCTTATGTTAGTTGTAGGTCCATAGTATTTGATGTGCAGTTGCATTGGTATGGGTACAAGTCAGTTCCTTACTTAGTTATGGCCCTGACCCCTTAGTCATGCCAGTAGTCATAGCCACTTGATATTTGACATGTAGTTGTGTCTTGAGGAGTACATACCGATTCCACGCCCACATGGTGGCCCTGGCCCCTTAGTCACGATAAACGATCACTTTCAAGTTTTTATCAAGCAGTTTGTACAGTGTACCAGTAGTCCTAGCCACTTGATATTTTATATGCAGTTGTGTCTTGAGGAGTACATACTGTTTCCATGCCCAGATGTTGGCCCTTGCCCCTTAGTCATGCATGAACGATCACATCAGTATTTAGCAAGCAGTTTGTACAGCCTGTACCAGTAGTGCTAGCCACTTGATATTTGACATGCAGTTCCATCTTGAGGAGTACATACTGATTCCACACCTAGATGGTGGCCCTGATCCCTTAGTAATGCAAGAATGATCACTTTAAGTTTTTAGCAAGCAGTTTGTACAGCCTGTACCAGTAGTCCTAGCCACTTGATATTTGACATGCAGTTGTATCTTGAGGAGTACATACCAATTTCATGCCCAGATGATGGACCTGGCCCCTAAGTCACACATGACTGATCACTTTAAGTTTTTAGCAAGCAGTTTGTACAGCCTGTATCAGTAGTAATAGCCACTTGATATTTGACATGCAGTTGTGTCTTGAGGAGTACATGCTGATTCCATGCCCAGATGGTGGCCCTGGCCCCTTAGTCATGCATGAACATTTTTGTCAAGAATACCGCTTAAGTGCACGCTAGGGGCCTTCTTGATCTCGCCTGAGGGGGTAAATATTGTTCACCTCTGGTTGAAGACCCTCAGGCGACATCAAGATGTAGACAGGAACAAAAGCCCTGTCCTTGATAAACTGGAGTTTTCTATGTATCGTGTGTGTTTTTGTCACATGTACATTCACTCCATATCCTTTCATATTTTTCTATCATTGTATTTCCAAGGAAATTGTAAACACATTTAAAGAATTGATGGCAGCTGCAGAAGATCAATGTGCAAATTAATGTGATGCAAGGGGCGGGCGAGACACATCCTGTGTCCATAGTGTATTGTAAGAGTTAATTCCCTTGTTTGGTTGTTTTTTTTGTGGTTATTGGCTGAATTTAAGAAATTCTTAAATAAAGGTAATAAATTATAATAAGTGTGACAGTACAGCCTACCTGCGTTGTAGTAGGTAGTAGATATATAGCCAGTAAAATCAACTGAGCTAATGGAATATCTCTTTAGCTCATTCGGTTAGGCGGCTGAAGTGCTAGAGGTCCCAGGTTCGATCCCCGGAGGTGACCATTGCAATTTTGCAGGGAGATTCATTCTCTCCGGTTACATAGGAAATGAAGAAAAATGTAACCTCATCCAAGCATACCTTAAGGATGTGAAGGATGAGGGTCATTCTTGTAATGAGCCTGAGGCTCAAAAAGGGTATTATATACCCTCCCTTGTTGGCATAACACCCTCCCACAATTCTATGTTGGTACAAACTGTCTTCAAATAATGGCTGGTACAACGTGGGTTTCCGGTATTTATACCAAAGGTCAGTGATACGGGGTCATGAATTTGACCTCTTTGAAATGAGATCGATATGCATATCTTGCTGGTCAGCGCAAAATAAAATGCTATATAATACCCTTTTTGAGCCTCAGGCTCATTACAAGAATGACCCTCATCCTTCACATCCTTAAGGTATGCTTGGATGAGGTTACATTCTTTTACATTCGCCCTCGTCTCTGCAAGGGTATTATATAGCATGTTTAAAGAGTTGGGACAAACTAGAGGCAAGTGTTCTAAAAGAAAATAAGATTAAACCATACATTTTAATAATCCCAAAACAAGATTAACATGTTATCTTGCAAATAAAAAACATCAAAATTTCATTTAACAGTTCAAGTGCTCACTGTCCATTCATTAAATCCTATGGTTCACAGGTATCCAATTCCGACAACACTGAATCCAATAGTAATGTTCTCCTTGAACAAGAAAATATATATCTAACACCACATGTCTATCACCAAGTGTAAATCATCCTCTCTGTAATTAACAAAATTGTACATTCATGTTAGTTGTTCAACAACATACAGTATCTTAAACAGAACTTAATATTGTATCAGAAAAACTATTATTCGGAACAATATCTTTGTGATAGAATTTATAAAAGTCTTTGCTGGTGCCCAGTTCGCAGTTTCAAGTATTTCTTTAATTGATACTCCAGCACCTAAGGCTTTTGATGTTGCTGCTCCACGAACGAGTGTGCTGAAAACTTGTTGATATCTATCCCAGATAATGAAAGGACTTGCTTAAGCCACCTGGCAAGTGTACTGGTAGTGACTTCCTTGTATGTTTTGAAAGACATGAATAATTTGTTTGTTTTCCTCAAGCCACAGGTTCTGTTTAGGTATTCGTCTAAAGTATGTAGAACGCAAAGCTCTTGTCTACCATATTTATACAATGTAACTTTTGGTAACGATGCACCTGGTCTAGAAGTTTTCAAAAGTTGATTTATTTGAAAAACATATTTCTCTCCAAACTTAGACAAGAATCTTATATCCAAGGCAGAAATTGTTTGAGCTCTTGAAGCTGTTGTAAGAGCTATTAATGCTATTAATTTATAAGTTAATTGCATCAAAGATAACTCAGATAAAGGGTATAAAGTAGACAGATACTTTAAAACCGATGAAACATCCCAGGTTATAAGCCTTTTTGGTTTGATTGGTCTTATATTAAAATATCCTTTCAATAATTTACTTATCAAAGGTGAATTAGCTGTCCATTTAACACCAAAAAATGGTAATGTTTGAAAAAGCATTGCTTTATGAGTGTTGATAACTGAATATGAAAGATTGCGCCTCATCAAAGATGACAAAAAAAACATACAACGTCTACTTCAGACGGTCTAAAGATATGGATTTTCCATTGTTTACACCAAATAGTCCATTTTCCCCAACATAGCTGGTATTGTTTATTAGTTGATTTTCTCCATGAAGAGGTAATAATGAAGGCAACTGGTTCAGAAATTCCCTTTGTAAGTAACGATTTCCTGATACAATGCAGGCGATTAGACACAACTTCTTGTTCAGAGGATGGACTTCTCCGGTATGTGGTTGAGTCAGAAGGTCTTTGTGACGTGGAATTCTAGCAGGAATAGAAATTAAAGATGAAATTAACATGGAGAACCATGTTTGTGTGGGCCAAAAAGGAACAATCAAAATTGCTCTATTAACTTTGTCCTGTTCAATTTTGTTTAAAACTTTTGCAATCAAACAAAAAGGAGGGAAAATAAATGGATCAAAGTTGGTCCAAGGTAATGAAAAGGCATCTGTATACTGAGCTTCTGGATCATAAGACCAAGATACAAAATTATCCACTTTAAAATTCAAACGAGAAGCAAACAAGTCTATGTTTGGAGAGAAAAAATGTTTACAAATTCTATCAAAGATTTTTGGTTTCAATGACCATTCGCAAGAGTCTGAAAATTTTCTTGACAAAAAATCTGCATTTGTGTTTAATATACCAGGTAAATATTGAGCAGATAAATATATATTGTGGATTGTACACCAATTCCATATTTTTACTGCTAGGGTATCCATAGTTTCGGGTGTCATTCCTCCCATATTGTTTATATACGATACAGCTGAAGAATTGTCAGATTTAATACCAATATGACATTGTGTGTAATTTGCTGAGAAAAAAGACTTAACAGCAAAGAAAATTGCTAATAATTCTAATACATTTATGTGATAAGTGGATTCCAGAGTGCTCCATAAGCACCCCAACCATGATTTGATGCATCAGTCTCAACATGTAAGTCTATGGGTCTTAACCTAATAGGTTTTCCGTTCAACTTTTCTACATTGTCTGACCACCATGTAACTTCCGTTATTGACTCGTGTGACAACATAATAGGGGAGTCATAATCTTTATTTGACTGTTGCAATTTTTTTTACTTTGTCTCGTTCTAAAGATCTATAATGTAAAGGTGCTACAGTTATGGCATTGAAGGCATGGACACACAGACCAATAAAGGAGGACAACTTTCTAATTGTAACTGTTTTTGATAATAAAATCTCAGAACATAAGGATTTGATTTTATCAATTTTTGCAGTTGTCAAGTAGACTTTGAATTTGTGTCAATAATGACTCCAAAAAACTCCAGTCTTTGTGTTGGAGTGAGAGTAGATTTAGTCTCATTAATTGTAAAACCAAGTTTCTCCATTTCTTGAACAATTAATTGACTTTCTTGTCGACATTTCCATTTATTTTGGCTGGCCATCAAGGAGTCATCGATATAAAAACTACACCTAATGCCATTCTGCCTGAAAGTTGTAAAAATGGGTCGCATAGCTTTGGTGAACACTCTTGGTGCTGAAGCTAAACCAAAGGGGAGTACAGAAAAATTGTATAAAGTGTTTTTCCATGAAAAACAGAGATATTTCTGATATTCAGGATGAAATTTTGATATGAAAATAAGCATCTTTTAAATCAAGTTTGGTCATAAAATCATTTTTCTGAAGCAAATCAAGGGTAAATGATAATTCTCCTGTTTAAAATGGTGATCCTGAACAAATTCATTTAAATATCTCAGATTTATAACAGGTCTACATGTACCATCCTTTTTGTTGAACTATGAAGAGTGTTGATATGAACTGATCATCACATGGTTGGACTGTATGTATTGCACCTTTATTGAGCAAAGTTTCTACCTCTTGGGTAACAAGAAGGTCTTGATCATTTGGAAAAGGGATCTCTCTAGGAATATGGCATTGAAAAGGTTTCTCAGTAAATTAGATTTTATACCCAGCAATAGTCTCTAAAATCCACTTATCAGAAGTATAATGTTTCCAATAATCCTGATTTAAGGATCTTACCTTTGTAACCTGTGATTTTGGTTTTAATACTGCCGCCTCTGGGCCTGACCTAGTCTTGGTGGATACTGGAGGGTGTTCATCAATGGCCTTGGTTGGCGAATTATTTGGCCTCGCCCTCTGGGAAAACGCCCTCTGAAGCCCTGTCCACCTCTTCCCCCGATGGCCGAGCCTTTGTAGTTTAAACTACCTGTACCATTAGCAGAATATGTATTGAATTTGCCTGTAGATGGGCCAGAGGTAAAAGTTGGGCCCCATAACGAGGTGTTTGTCTGAACTTAGCAATGGGGTGTCTGGTAGTATCCCCAAACTCTTTAAGTTTAGCCAAGCAGTTGTCCCCAAAGAGTTGATCAGTAATAGGGACATCAGGACTGCATATTTTACTATACCTGTCGTGTATATAGTTTCTGCGACTATGGCGTCTCCTTTGGGACAGGAGATAAAAGCTATGACCTATCAAGCTTATAGCATCTGATAAAGAGTTACGGCCCTTAATAGGATCAACAGGTTCCTTAGACTTAGCCATCTGGTCTGCCATATTAATAATTGGAACAAGACCTAAAGATAGAAATTTCTGGATTTCTTGTAAATTGAGATCTTTAGTATGAGCGGAATTGCCTACTGCATTCCATATTTCTTTATTACACTTAGGGGAACAAAGATAATTAACATTGTCAGGTCTTAAGTATTTCTTGGCTATTTCAGCTATGCTGTTCTTGTCTGAACGTATAGTTAAGGCAGCATTGACTGCCTTAGCAAGACCAGAGCTAATTTTGGGTCCAGTTTTTTCCTCTGTATTTAATTGTGGCATGTCCCATACCTGTTCCTCAGAGACAGTTTCATCAGTCCTACTAGTAGTAGAACTTTGTGGTACATTTCCTTGACAAGGATTGTTATTTACATCAATAGTCTCAGTTTCACTAGGGTTTTCAAAAGCATTTTGAAAGGCTACTTGTGGATTAGCACCAGAATAAGGGGACTCATCAAGAAAAGTCATATCAAAATTATCAAAGTCATAGTTGGAACTAATAGGAGAGTTTGGGGGGATATCTACAAATGGGTAATAGTTATCCTCTGGCACCTCAACCACCGAGGTCTCTTCAGTTTCATATACCACCTCATTATCAGGAGGGGGCCAACAGTAGCATTAATACGATAAGTAGACACAGGAGGACCAGTGGAAACAGTATTACGAGAAAAGCGAGCAGATGAATTGATTTGTTTTTGGTTTGTTTGCATGTTTTGTACAATTCCTGCCAGAGAAGCAACTGAATTGGCCAAAGAATCAATCCCCAATTGGGATTTAAGATTTTCAATGTTGCCATTAGGAGCATTGTTTACATTAGGATTCTTTTTAGTGGAATTTTTTCTCAAAACTTTACTTTTTCCCACTTTCTGGTTTTGGGCTTTGCGCTTGAGAGTGGTACCCCTTATAATCCTGGTTTTATTGGAGAGAAGGCCCTCGTCTTGAGCATTGGGCACAGAGTTCGACCTAGTCGATACTCCATCTTTAGTAGTACAAACTTTTTGTGTTTTGTCATGGAATAGATCATGCATAAAATTATCTTCATAGTCTGAATTGCAAGACAAAATATCTTCATGCTCTGGCATTTTATTTCCAGCCATAATGAATTATCTCCCTGTACAACCACGTGTAACACGTAATTCAATTCTAACACCTCGTGTTAAATATACACCACAACAGGTGAATTCACAAAAAATAAAGCAATTATAGAAAAAGACAACTTTCACAGTCAGTTAAGAAGATTATGAACTCACGGCCATTTCAGTCGACCGTAAATGAAATAAACAAGTGAAATTTACAACGCTGTAAACAAACCCGGTTTGAAACCGAAAGTAGGCAAAAAACACATATTAGGAAATTACATCGTAATGTCCAAAATTCCAAAAGGAAAAAAGTATATCCAAAATTCAAAGAACTTCGTTCTTAAGTAAAAGTGTACGCACACCTTGCCGTCTCAAAATAAAATAATGGCTGGTACAACGTGGGTTTCCGGTATTTATACCAAAGGTCAGTGATACAGGGTCATGAATTTGACCTCTTTGAAATGAGATCGATATGCATATCTTGCTGGTCAGCGCAAAATAAAATGCTATATAATACCCTTGCAGAGACGAGGGCGAATGTAAAAGAATAAAAACTCGTCAAATAGTTCTGTACACAGTTTTCAGTTGGTTGGTGAACTGATGACCGCTATAAATTAATTTTCAGCTTTGGAGATTTGTCCATAGCTGAAAATTAATTTATAGCAGTCATCAGTCTAAATTTTACAATGATGAGAATTTTCTGCTATACTGTGAAAGATCAAAAAATCTTTTATGAGTTTCAAAAATCTGTCTTTTCTTAGTGAAACCACTGAAATAAGATAATACGACTGACATTCTTATTTGAGAGAATGCTATCCATATCATTGAATTTCATCAAACAAAAGTACATTTACTTGTTTCTTCAGTGATAATATTGTGATCAATTTGCAGAATTCTTTAATGTGTAAGTAACATCTCCAACATTTGAGTATACTTTGGATTGTGATATCAGATGATTTGTGACATTTTGTTTATCTCATAATTCAACTTTTTATTGACCTTTTATGGTTGGAAGATCCTTGCATGAGGGTTCTTCTCAACTCTTTGATCGAAATGTGAAAATGGTTATTCTCAGAAGAAATGCAGTTTTAATATATGCAAAAGTGAAATGAGGAACTTGGTATGGATCACCCATAGTGTTCCAGCTTTCCAAGTTTTAGTTATCCAAGATCTTCTTCCTATTGAACTATTTCATCTTTTTAACATTATGGCACCTTCTGAAAAATGATTCTGTACAATATATTACCATAGAATTACCAGTTTTCTGTTGTAAGTACTATTTATCTAATTGTTTTGTTCTGTACATCCATATTAATGTTCAAACAATTACTGTTTGGTTTTGTTAAATTTTGAATTATTATTTATTTATTTGATTCTATAATTTGTTTTTGTGTTTTTTTTTACTTTTGAGTATTATAGATTTATTATATAGATAGTGGTGATTTATCGAGTTTTCTCAGATAAATAAATGTCATATTGTCACCGGTGAAAATAAAGGATTTCTACTCACCGGATGACATCTCTATGAAGCAACATCACAATATCTCTTCAATGTCGTCGTCAAGTATTGTTGTATTGAAATAAAAAATAATTTGCATCTAAAATCTCTGTTTTTGAGTAAAAAATCTATATAATAAAAAGCATAACTAAGTGACCATCGTGAATATCAATAAAAATGTGACACGTGTCGATCAACGCAGTGGATTAAACTCGTTGCAGAACAAAGATCCGCAACTTGTTTAATCCTTCTGCGTTGTTCATCACTAATGACATTTTTATTGATATTCACGACAGTGAATTAGTTATACTATAATCATTTGGCTTTATTAAGCTGGAGTCTGTCACCACACCTGGCTTAGCCATTGTGAGCCATCAACTGGAATTTATTGTTTGTTATACGTCTGTCCATCCATCTGTTGTAAACTTTTCTCTTCTGAAACCACTGGACAAAATGGGAAAATTCTTGATCACATAGTCCTTGAAATGGTTTTCTTTAAAGAATTGTGTCGAACAAGTCTACACCTCATCCAAGAAAGCAGCAAGTTACCATTTGATCTTATGGGACAACTTCTCCTCTTAATCTATGTTGTGTTTAAAAAACCAAACTTAGGAGCAATGGTCAATTGATGGTCCTTTCAAAATCAATGACCAATGGGTCTGCACCATATCTGGATCCTAAATGGCTGCCAGTGGGGAACATAATTAAAATATAGACTATATGATATCAAGGTTTATGAACATATAAATTGAGACCCTTAAACTTAGAGGTTATTTGAACTGGGTCCTGGCAAGCATTTCAGGCTCTTGAAGCCTCTGGTTACTAATGTGTAAATTCTGTACTTTGAGGTTAATTTTGGTGTCGCCTGCTATAAGCAGAATTGACACAGGGATTTCTATTCATTGCTTTACATGGTCTGTTGATTTAAACTGAGTAATTCCTTCAAAATTGTAAGTCATATTCCAACCAAACTTTCAGATTATGTTGTTAATCTGGTCTTTATAAGCACCTGGTACTGAGAATTTCGATGTTATAGATTATAGAGCTTCAATGTGCCAAAAATAGCTCACTAGTTAATCATGTCTGTTAATCTGCAACCCTTTCAAAACTACATGTATGCCAGATTTTTTTTTCTGTTAGATGAAATATACCTAGTATTCAAGAGGTCTCTGTGTGTTATTATTACAATAATTGTTTATTTTTGTGATTTTTTAGGCAACTTGCTTCAACAACCCAGTTATAGACAGCACTATAATCAAGTCATTAGAAAGCAGTGGTGTCCACATATACAGTGAACATGTCCTTGCCCAGTGGAATGATGGGAATGAAGATGTTACAGAAATATCATCTGCCAGTTTTACAACAAGTAAACAACCAATACGTTTGGAATGTGGTGTAAGTACTGGTATTATTGTACACACTTTGCTCCATGATCCTAGTGTCTACTGTATAGGATACAGTATTATTAAAGGATTATTTTACTGTAGTTCTCATTTACAATTTTATACTTTTTGTTCATATTAGGAAATTTTGGTATGGTTATTTGTATTTGTAATTATTTTTCGTGACACAGCTTTGCAAATAAGACAGCAAGTTTGCAAATGGTAATATAGGGACATACACCTGCATGACAGGGTGGGATTCTTTCATCCTAACCATTCTGAGAGTTATCTTGATAAGGATTCTAATCCCATCCATGAAATTGATGATGAAATAAATTGATTGATATGTATAATGTACATGCCAGAAGCCTAGAGGATTGTTCCCCAAACCTTCCATTTTAAGAATTATTAATGTTGAGCTCCTGAGCTTTATCCATACATATTTACATGAATAAAGATTTGTAACATACACATCAGTTATAATTTGTTGATACAATTCTAATTTAAGTCTGAGATTACAAAATTAAAAGGAGAGTTTGTACTATTGTGATCAAAATGGGTCAAAGGTTAGTATATGATGAAAAAAGGAAGATAGATAATTTCAAAGATCAAAAGTTCATAGGTTATCATTTCCATATTTATGCTATCTGTTTTGTGTATGATGTAAGCGACCTACTCTATGTTACAACTTTTCATTTGTTTTCACATATTCAACTTTAATGATATATTTTCAACACAACTACCCGAATACTCCCAAGAGATACATGATATATATTTTCTTCCCACTTGTTTGTTTTTGTTTTAGATCATTAACAAGTTTTAGACAGTTATAATCAAACATACAGTTTACTTTCATGATTTCATGGACTACTATACTGTGCATTGGTCCCTAAATGTAAATACCACTTAATATTTGTAATAGAGATTTTTTTTAAAAATACGGTTGAAACAAATATGTAGTCCCAGTGTAATTTACCATAATTGCATTTTTATCTCAGATTACTGTAAAAAAAAACTTACCCTTGGGCGAACATGGCTTTAAGACCGTTATTATCTTTTTGATTTTGATTGAAGGATCACCATAATCAATGAATTAATATCTGTTTAAAATGTTTTGTAATTAGTGACTAGATTTGGATTGAGGATAAGGCTTTCTTTTTACTTTGATAAGTAAACAAATTAATATCACACAATTTTCTGTCTATGTTAATACTAGTTACAATGGTGACTGGTAATACTTAAATATTCCACTGGTAATAAAAAGGCATCCCCCTGCTTTAGTATATAGTGATTATGGTGTCTGTTTATCTGTCAGTTCGTCCATCCATTCATCTGTCCATTCGTCCGTTCGTTATTCCGTCCACCATACGGTACATTCTTTGTGGCAACAACTCTTCCTAGACCACTTGGTGGAATTCAATGAAACTTTCACAGAATGTTCAGTACATATTGCCATTGTGCACCAGCTATTTGAAAATTTGATTTGACTTGATTTTTTTTCTTTTTATTATTTTTTTCATCTTCAGTCAAATGGGGGAGGGGGGGTATATGTTTTTGTGAGCTTTGCAGTTTTTCTAGTTAGGAGATAACCATACTGTGTGTATTTTAGGATCTGATGGGTTAAATTGTGGACTTTACTGTTGCAAATTGAGTTTTCTGGTCACTCGTCAGCGGAGCCAGCAACGGATGTTTGCGACAGTAAAATCTTAGATTTACCCCTGAAGATCCTAATACATGTATATAGTTTGGTTATCTCTATTCTAATGCAAATCCCCCCAAAACATTTGAAATTGATTTTAAAATCACAGGAAGCTCGGTATGCGTCTGCACAATTACGTTGCTATTGGTTCCGACAGTAAATCATGGATTTTACCCCCTCAAAATTCTGACGTCATCCATTCAAAATTAGTGTTACAAACATAAGTGCATTAGAATTTATGTTTATAGTCCTTTTTATAGAACAGTTTTTACAGATACCAAAAAAGAAAAAAGTGTAATTTTGCAACAATAAACTCCATCTCCTTTTTGGGTGTGAAAGTTAGCATTAAAAATCTATAAATCAATCTTTTGTATGATGGGTATTATTTCTGCTTTTTGGTGAAAAGTAGATTACATTGGAAACATGAGTAACCAAAGTTATTTATAGTACAAAGTTAAGTCATGTGTACAAATAAAACCTGTCGTATCCCAAAATCCTGTAAAATGAACAAAACATTGAACTCAAGGTGTTAGATTCAGTCTGGGTTGCACTTAAGTTTGCATGTAAACCAAACTTAACAATGAACCCAGGGTGTATAGCTTAGCCTGGGCTTCATTGTATTTTCCATGCCAAACAAAACACTGAACCCTTCAAGTTAAGTTATGACTGGGTTCACTGTAGTTTCCATGTAAACCAAACAAAACACTGAACCCAAGGTGTTCAGCTGACACTAGGTTTCAATGTCATTTTCATGAAAACCAAACATAACATTGAACCCAAGGTGTTCAGCTGACACTAGGTTTCACTGTACACTGTATTTTCTACAAAACCAAAAATAACCTGCAGCACAAAGTCCGGGCCAAAAGTATACAGCTCAGAATGGGTTTCACTGTAGTTTCTTTGTGAATTTTACAAAACAATTTGAAACCAAGGTGTTCAGCTGAGACTTAGTTTCATTGTAGTTTCCAAACACAAAAATATATATGTTTCTAAGTTTTAATTATTGTATGCTACATGAATTAAATTTTTTTGCAGTGATAGTTTATGCAAAGATATTTGTTAATTTCAGGCATTTTTCTCTTACTATAAGAAAGCTGTGGATTATGAAGCATTCAGAGGTAAAGTATACTTCATATAATTCAGTGTTTAGTAAGAAGTGTTCACTGTCGTACATGTATTTGTATAATACTTTAAACACTTCGTAACAATGGTAACTTCAGTTTATTCTTTTGCATTCTTGCATTCATGAATGTACTATTTATCTTCTAAACAAAGTTTTTTTTTGCGAAAAAGGCTTTTGACTCTCTAGAAATTTCAATATGTCTATATTAAAAGCGAGTAGGAGTACACAATCCCCCCCCCCCCAAAAAAAACAAAATCATATTTATTATGTTTTGGTATAAAACTCTGAATAAGTAAATTAGCCTCCAAATCTAACAAACTGCTGAATATATGGTAAATTGGTTACACAATACCCAAAAAAGTAATGAGCTTATAGTTTTAGTATTGTAAGGTTTGATAGGCTGTTAAAAAATCATAGTCCATTCTCAAACATCAAGAACCTAAATTTCAAATTTTAAATTTAAAGCATGATAATAAGCCAGTTTAATATCTTGATATGCATTAAATATTTAATTGCATACTTCCTGCATCTCTGATGAAATTAAACTGTTATAGATGAAGAAATATTGATATTTTCATTAAAAGTCCAGGAAATTCCCCATAAAATCTCTACACCAAACTGAAAATTCCCCATTAGGTATTTTGTTTAAGATGTAAAGATTTGTACAGCCTCTTTATAATGACTGTGTTGGTATCTGTTCAGCATGGTTCAAAAGTGAAATGCTATTAACAGAATCTTTAAATGTAAAATGATGTATATTTGTCATGAAATAAGATGATGTTAAGTGGGTTATCAGCTATGACAAATGTCATTACAGAGACAGAGTAATTATGGTAGAACTTGGGAAGTAAACCAGAATGGAGAAAAGGGAGATAACTAGTTTTATTTTTAGTAGAAAATGCCACTAAACCAGACAGATAATTCCTATGTTGATACTAAATTGGAATTTTTCTTTGGTGATACTGAAGTCACAAAGATAGAAAAGAGGTCAATCAAATGATATAAACATTAAATTTTCTATTATCAGAATTATGCAGGAAATGCATGAAACCACTGAAAGTTTCAATTACAGGCCACGTACAATCCTCCAATGTAATTCAATGTAAATTCTTACATTTACTCTAGATTATTTCCTTTATTTGACCTTTTTTCTCAAACCAATCAATCAAGTGAAGGATAAATCTTTAATAAAAAGGTTTGAAGTCAATAACTGAGTGTTGTCATCTTTCTAAAAGACTTGTATTTGATATCTTTGTCTTAATTAAGATTATTACAGTTTAATGGTTTATTTGATTGACCTCTACCACTAATGTTCAGGTAGATTGTCTTTTATGGCTATTCTCTTGATATTAAGGCTTATCTTAACACTGCAAGGGTTGATATCTACTGAATAGTGCTCAATAGTATTATAATAACCTCCTCAGGCCATGACAGATTTATATGCAATAGTATTGTTGGACAATTAAAAGGGGCTTTGATTGTTTGATTAGTGGACAGAAGCAAGTCTTCAAAAGTTTTTTTTTAATAAATGTTGCTAAAGAGCTATATATGTACCAATTTGTCAGTGTGAACTTGTAGACTTTAAGGTCATAGACAATGGACAGTAAGTCACCTCAAATTTACCATGACCATGTTACCAATATTTTGGTAATTTTATGTTTCTCAAGTGACTTTAATGAAAGTAAGTTTAATATCATTTATTATGTTTAAAGCTATAAATGATGCCTGTCTGGTGTATGACGGGAAGTTAGTGATAGATGCAGCATTCCATACCAATGATGTGTCTATTCGAGGAGCTGGAACTGTGACAAAATTCCAAAGAAAATATCATGCGGATCAGTGGACACATGCCAACTTCAACTCCAAGGAAGTGGGTGTACATGTAAGTTCAATAATTTATTTTCAGTAACTTATTGATCAGTCACGAGGACAAGTTTTGTTGCCGATATAGCATTTTGCCTTTTCATTGATACATCATGTTTTGCAGAAGATTTGTTCGTTTAGTCCAAGATATGTCTCACTTTTTGCACATCAATGATTTTTGATATACAGTAGTATTGTTGGACAATTCAAAAGGACCTTATATAAGTATTTTCATTAGCTAAGAAAAGCAATCCTCCAAAAACTTTTTCCAGTATATGTTGTAGTAGAACAATACCTATTGGTAAAAAAAAAAAAACAACTATAGTTTAGTCAAATTGCTAAATTGGTTACACAATAGGAACTAGTATATCGGTAAGGTCATACACAATCGACAGTATTCCTGGTCAATCTGCTTTGGTCATATTATGCTGTCCTTTGTCTAACCCTTTGTTTCCAAAGGACTTTATGTATCATGCATTCTATATTAATGTATAAATCTGTAGTTCCTTAATATAAAGGGTCCTTCAGGTGTATTGCTAATCCATGTTGTCTATATCAATGTAGATAAGGTTAGAATGCTTTGTAAAAAAAATATGCCATTTTTATTTATTTGAAATATGACTGCTGTCACTGCTCTACAATTGGTTGATAAATTTGTTATTGAAATGCATAGTGTGAACAAAAAAAATTCCAGACTTTGGGGTATATGTTTTGCACAGATTACGCCATTGTATTTTGATGTCTCCTATTTCAAAATTATTAATTTCCTAATAACCTGGAAGGCTTTGTGATGATCAAATGAGAAGCCGTATACTCCAGGGTATTTGTAGTATTAAACAGATATAATTCCCCTATTTTATTAATGAATAAAGGTTTTTTTTCTGCAGGTTTGAAAAGATAACTGAATAGAAATTATTAATGTTGTATCAATGAAAATATTCCTATAGAGAAATTCAAAGTCCCTTACATATTCCAACTTTGTTGAACTAAGTAATATGCCTTTTAGCTGCTAATATTTCAATGCATTATAGATATTGAAATTGATTAGAATGAATGGTTGAGAAAAATGCTAGAAATAGATAAAAATGACCCCTGCTCACAACAGGCTGTGTGTAGTAGAGGTTTTATCAAAATTCTAACCACTAAAAAATGCTGAGGCTTCATTCCATGTATGGCACTCGGTAGATGTCTTTGGTACTGGATTTGGCTTCCTATTTCGATTTTTGTCTCGCCCGCGACGAAAGGCGCGGAAAGCGAGACATATGCGTACAAAGTATGACGGCGACGGCGGCGGCGGTGTAAACTTTCATGTTAAGTTTTTGTGATTAGGTCATTTTCTCAGTAACTATAAATGGTAGGTCAATGATAATTGGTATATAGGTTGGTCTTGAGTAGTACATGACAGTCTGCTATATGGTTTTTGNGGTAATGAGTACTTCTTTTGTGACAACTTTTGGATTATGGCTTTCCATATTATTTGATATTAATGCTGCTGATGAGAGGTAACTCCTTGAAACACGTGTACAGCATAACGAAATTTACAGTTTTGTATGCAACATCAGTATATTTTGTATTTTAAGCAAGACATTGTATAAATTTACTTGATTTAGTGTATATGGATATTAATAAATTGGTTGCATGGTACCTGGATAACTTGAACAACTCTGAGATATTGCATAGAAATGATTGAAAGAGTTCTATTTTATTTATATTTTCTAGTAATTTGTTACTTTTATAGACATATGATCAGCTGTTTGTAAAAAAGGGGGGTATGTTCTATTCCATGCATGTGATCATAATAGCAGTTATTTGACCTGGATGTATCCTACCTATAACTTCAGTAGTTCAAGCCATGTACAAGTTTTCTCCCCAAACCCCTGTTAGTAGTTAGTTTTAAGGATGTTTGCTGGTCATGTTTAATGTATTTCTGTCAGATATTCAGACTTCTCTGGTTTTATCCATTTAAAAAGTTTATAATTTTTTGCTCGGCNCCCCCCCCCCCCCCCCTAATTATTTTAGATCATCTTATGGAACATTTTGACATAATGTTATTCAATTTGGTGTTATCTTTTCACATTCATTATTGGATAAACATAGCTCATATTAAATCTATGAAAAATGCAGAAGAGTTCAGTTTCCGGCCATTTTTTTTTTTAAACACTTGTATCCCAAAAATTAGTCCTGAAATTCATGACTCTGTGTAGCATATTTTTATTTGGACTTTCACTGTTGCTACACAGTGTAGCAACAGTGAAAGTCCAAATAAAAATATGCTACACAGAGTCATGAACTTCAAGACTACTCAAAAATGACCTCGGTAACCCGGTAACCTATCTTTTTTTTTTGGCTTAAATTACTTCTTTTTCAGTTTTCTAACAAAAAATCACATTTAATTGAAATCCTTGTTATTTGACTAGCAAACATCTTTAAGTTGATTAAATTTAAAATGATGCCACTAGCTTTCTTCTTTATGTTGGGCATGACACAAAACCGGTTGCTGAACAAAGTTCTGCAATTCATTTAATCCTGCATTGTTCGGCACTACGGTCAATTAGTTATACTATGAATCATTTACAATGAAAACATGGGCACACTGATCAACAAAAGGTGGCTTAAAATAATAACTTATTTGACATTCAGTAATATTTTTGAACCCTTTTAAAAGTATGAAAATTGAGGGAATTTGATCTCTTTAGACTGAATATGTTTGTTGTATGTGTCATCAAAAGATTATTTTGTACAATTCAGAAAACAGATCAGATTTAGGTTACTGTTCATTGACTTTAAACACCTTCAATAAAAATTTATCTCCAACATCAAGTCCTATTTGAATTCCTCCTTCCTTCTGTAATAGGAAGTTTACCTGTACTATCACTATATGTCATTAATTAGTATGTACCCATTTAACATTAAATTACATATACCTTAAACGTGGAAATTTTCGCGTGGGGTAAATTTTCGCTTATTTCGCGTTTGGGAATTTCAGGCGAATATAAACCCCACGCGAATACTTATAATAGCAATTGTTTTACAATCAAATTTCCAAGATCCGCTAACATTATAACCATGCGAAAGGATCGGGTATGGCACTTTGCGAAATTAACCCCCGCAAAATAACCATGTTTACAGTACATAGTACTCAAATTGAAACAGCTCATAATATTGTTTTACAGATACCAGCTGCCTTCTGTGCACCCTATCTTTCTTCATACTTTCAAATACCCCTGAAAGTTATCTTGAAGTACATAAGTCCATTATTTATTATGCATTTCTCATTAAATATATCCCCACTGCAACACTTGGATTTGACAAGGGCAGGTGTCTGTCAGTCTGTCTGACCATCCCTCTGTGTATCTGTCAGCCTTGTAAGCACTCTAGCAAGTGTATTTTTAATTTGATGTGGATAGTATTCAAACAGTAGCTTTAGTTCAAGAATAGTTCAAGTTAGTTTGAAGATGAGTCCTTGTCAATTATTTTTGTAGGAGTTATGCCCCTTTTTAGCTCTGAAAATTACAAAATCCTTGTAATTGCTCTAGCAAATTTATTTGTCATATTTATATACAGTGGCTTTAGCTCAAAGATGCCTTTAGTGAGTTCAAAGATGTGTTCTGTTTGATTATTCCTGTGGGAGTTATGCCCCTTTTAACTTACCAAAAATATGTGGGTTTCAAATTTCTAGGGATTCTGAAATATATTGCTATGTGTGGCTCTTGTTTTCAATCATTTAACCTCCTCTCCCTTGCAACCTCATCCCCCTCTTTTCAATTTGATATTTCAATGTTACAGCATTTGGATTTCTATTGCTAGATGAGGAACAATTACTTCAACATTGATTATATGTATTCATTAGATCTTTTGTAAAGTTACATTTAATATTTCATTGATCTATAAAGACAGAGAAGTATTTGTATAACCTATTATCGCTAATTTGCGCAATTTTCATTTGTTTCCGAGCGACGATAATTCTATTATCACTGCACTGCGCTGATATGAACATATTATCGTCAATCTCTAAGGGACCTTAGCAACAGCGTATTAATATGACATCGCGTGACGTTTCGTGACAAAAATAATTCCAAGAAAGAACGCGCTATATTCAACCAAAAATAATATGTTCAACTAAAAAAAAATCATCATTGGAAAAGGAAACGTATATCCGGTATTTTTCAATAACAGAATTAGCGATAAAAATACTATTAGTAATTTGTTTTGCTCGGATGGATTTCTCAGCTTGCATTGCATCTCAGGCTGTCGCACTCGATGCAATACAAGCAGAGAATTCCATTCTTGCAAAACAAATTACTAATAGTATATATCTACTGTCCATTGGCATTTACTGTAGACTGGGAAATTTTCCCGCTGTCTTTATTTCGCGGTAAATCAACAGAATTTTAGTTCGTGCAGTTTTGAATTCGCGCTGGCTTATTGCTGACCATTGACTTCAATAATAGACATGTATATTCGCGCCGTGTTATTTTCGCGCTGCCATTCTAAACGCGAAAATAAAACTGCCGCGAAAATTTCATGGTTTACAGTAATTAATTGTGACAGTTGAATTTGAAATGGCCAGGTACACTATAAGCAGAGTTTTATACTAATTTTGTTTATCAGACAATTGTTGTAGGTTGTATTTCTATCATATCTATCCCAATGTAAAAGTACTCCTTATTGATGATGCAGATATTAAAATCACTTTCCATAGCTTGTATGCTGAAAAAATTAAATGTTTTTGTAATAAAATCAGCTTGCATATTTCTAGAACTCGTAGTTTTTTTGTTTTTGTTTTTGGTCTTTGATCTCTAGGTCTTGAGTTGATGGCTTTGTTTTGTATGTAAATTAAAACACCAGGGAAAAATTAATGTTTTATTACTAGAGAAGAAAACATTAATAAGGTATCAAACTGATTTTACCTGAAATTATTTCTATATTGTATTGTATTCCGGTTGATATAATATTCAAAAGAAAAATTTGATATTAAAGTGCAGATTGGTATCGGCTTTCCGTGTGAAGCAATGGTTAATTTCTGTAGAAATGCTTGGATATGAAATATTTTTTCATAACAGAAAGTGAATATATTGGTGGAAATTGGAAAAAACGAAGGTTGAAAATCATCATTAATGAGATTTTTTATTGCCACTTACTGGGTATTTCTTCATAGTCTTACTATAAATAGTACAGACACAGAAATGTAGGTGACACATACTTCTAATAAAACTAAATGTCATTCAAATTTTTACTAAAGCAAACAAATTGCCCAAAACAAATTTAATGATGAATCTTTCTTTTTTTACTATTTTGAAAATTTCCACAAAAAAAAAAGAAAAAAAAAGAATTGACACTTTTAATAGTTAATTATTATGATTCCTAATGTCATTGTAATAGTTTTGAGAAATGAGGATAAGTCCATGGCTGAAGAAAAGGGTAAGACTGGATCTACATGTACGCACAAATGATAAGTACTTTCATAGTGTGACAATAAGGGGTTAGGTGTTGTTGTACAAGACATGATGGAGTATATTATCATAATATCTAAGTAAATACTACACCATTCATTTATGTTTATCTGAAACCATTTAATATATTGTCATTGCCAACAAGCATCATCTGAAACCATTTGATATATTGCCAACAAACATCAACTGAAACCATTTAAGATATTTCCAACAAGCATCAACTGAAACCATTTGATATATTGCAAACAAGCATCATCTGAAACAATTTAATATATTGCCAACAAGCATCATCTGAAACCATTTAATATATTGCCAACAAGCATCATTTGAAACCAGTTCATACATTGCCACCAAACATTATCTGAAACCATTTAATGTGTTGTCACTAGCATCATCTGAAACCATTTGATATACTGAAACCATTTAATATATTGTCATTGCCAACAAGCATCATCTGAAACCATTTGATATATTGCCAACAAACATCAACTGAAACCATTTAATATATTGCCAACAAGCATCATCCAAAACCATTTAATATATTGCCAACAAGCATCATTTGAAACCAGTTCATACATTGCCACCAAACATTATCTGAAACCATTTAATGTGTTGTCACTAGCATCATCTGAAACCATTTAATATACTGCCACCAAACTTCTGAAACCATGGATATTTTGAAGCCCAAGCAAATCTGAAACTATTTATAAATTAACATCAAACATTCCCTGATGCTACTTGACATAATTCCTCAAAATATAGTCAGAGGCCATAAAACATCCTCAAATACCCATTGAGATAATGCAATGAAACATTCCCTGAAACAAAATGATATATTGCCACTAAACATCATTGTTACTACTTACTATATTGCCACAAACATTCCATGAATTGGCTTTAAACATTGCCTTAAAAATTACATGAACTTATTGATGTTTTGGAACCAAATCTCCATTCAAACCACACATGAGCTATCAAAAATAACATTGTTTTCGTGTAAGAAAGTAATTTTTGTGACACAGTAAGATATGATGATAGATTAAAAGAGCCTGTAAAGCTTCATAAACAAACACTCATATTGTTTAGAGAACTTTTATGGGCATTGAATTGAAATAAGTGTTAAAGAAAGGCAACACTAATTATATAAAATAAAATATTATAAAGAAAACAGAAAAAAATGACAATCAAATTATTATGAATAATTACCATTAACAAAGATTTTTGAGTTGACATGTAGAATCTGTTGACAGAAACTTATTATAGCATGCATTTTTATTCCGTCAATTTCTGCTGATGTAAATTTGAACAATAGTACTTTTTTTCTATCTAATGACTGACTTTTTAATTAGATATTTTGATTTCAAATTTCCTGTCATGCAAAACAATTATGAAATATTGTTTTTTCTGAATGTTTTTAGTCAGACGTAGGGTTTTGTCATTGCACAAATAAAAAGAGATGTGCAGATTTGCAAAACAATAAACACTAAAATCCATTTACTGATGAAATTCCTGGAACGTAAATTATATGTCTACAATAGTTGTCAAGCAAACAAAAACATTTGAAGTGTTACTATTGATTTTACCATTAATATTAAGGTACAGAGTAACTGATCCTGTTTATTTGGGATCTTAATAGTCCCCGCTGACACCATATAATTTTACATCAGAAAATGTTGACATAGTGCGATGTTCGTTGAATACCTGCCAGAGTGGGTAGTTCTATTAAATTATTTTTTAAACTTTATTTGAAATCAATTTGCCTTCATGCCAGAAATAGAAATTAAAATGATCACTAAAATTATCATTACCATACTAATTAGAATCTATCTGCTCAAATAGCATTTGCTGGTAATGGCAATGAATGGTTTGTCTTTTTTTTTTTGCAGAAAATTATGTAGAAATTTATAAGAAGATAAACATGACAATATGATATTAATTACAGGATTAGTTACCAGTAACTCTTTCTAAGAAAAGAAATGGTAATGAAGAATTAGTTAAATACGATTCATATTCAATAATTATATTTGGTGCCTGTAAACTTTCATTTTTAAACCCGTTTGAAACAGGTGTATGGTCTCAACCAAGTGCTTATGATATGGATATTCTTCAAGCTTTATAGTACAAAATGTAATTATATCTGTTTTTCATGAGATTGTCCTCTTGAAAGGTTTTTCTCAATATCAGGAAATCATTTTCTTTTTTGAAATCTCAAGATTTCTGCTTCAGTCATTTAATTTTATCAGAGTAAACATTAATTGATGGAGATTAAAAACACAAGTATAGCAATCTTATTTTTATTTCATAGGTGAGAAAAAAAAACAAACATAAAAATTGAAAGAAGAAATTTCTTTGTTTCTTACATTTAAGGTAGAAAAATAACATTTTATAATAAATTGGTTTTGTGGTCTCAAGCCAGTGTTTACGGAAATTAATTTTGTGTCGATTCTAAGACCTGATGCTTCATTTAGCTGCCATAGGTGTCAATGATATTTATTCTCTCTTTTGTGATATATCAAATGACTGGTTGCCTTTTCTATATAATACATGGGGTTTATTCTATATAAAACATGGGTTCTCCTTTCTTTGTCTATTCTATATAAAACACGGGGTTCTCCTTTCCTTATAGAATAAAACACAGGGTTCTCCTTTCCTTGTCTATTCTATAAAAAACACTGGGTTCTCCTTTCCTTTGCATGTTGATCCATTTGGATTTGTCTTTAATTTATAGTTGTTCTCTAGATCTGACTGAGTACTTTGAGAATCATTAGTTGGTTCGGGTTCTGAATTCAGTGATCGGTTTAATTTGGCTTTTGCTGCATTCCTTGTCATGGCTGAGATTTCTGCTTCGGTCATTGTTTCATGCCAAGATATCCCTCTTCCACAAAACATCTTTTTAAAAGCAACTTGAAATTGGCTGTTACCAATGGCATATAGAAATGGATTTACTGCTGAATTAACATGACTTAGCAGTATGGCTGCTAACAACAAATTTGCATGGTAGCTACAGTTATCTCCCTTACATAACAGGGTTATACTGTTCAGTATATGTATAGGTAACCAACATATAGCAAAAACACCGATCACAACAGCTAAAGATTTGGCAGCTTTTACTTCTTTTGTAAATTTTAATTGCCTTTTTTTCTGTTCGTTTTGATTTACGATTTCTAGTGCAGCTATCTTATGGAGTTGTTCACGAACGATAATGTAAATGTACAAATAGATCAAGAACATTATCACCAATGGTGTCAAAATAAAACCAAAAAAGTTGAAATAAACCATATATTTCATGTCTATCACTTTAACAAATGCACACTTGTTATCGGACATGGGACCAAGATTCCAACCAAATAATGGTACAAATCCAACCAGCACTCCACCTATCCATGCTATGATGTCTATGATTATAGCAACTTTGATCGTAAGATGCTCTTGATAAAAATATGGACTTTTGATGGCAATGAATCTTTCTACAGCTATAGCACACAAGTTAAAAATTGATATTTGGGTAAAGACCACAATTACGGAGTTGGTAAATACACACCACATATAATTATTTGGCAGTCCTAGGTAACTCAGAGCAGCTAATGGTGATACCAGAATTCCAACCAATAAATCAGCTATAGCCAGACTGGCAATAAATGTGTTTGTTACAGTTCGTAGCTTAACATTTTTGTATATGGCAAGGAGAACAAGCGTGTTTCCTATAATCGAGAAAAATCCAATTACCACTTCTAATGAAATGTAAACTTGGGAAGTTCTATCCATTATTATAGGTCAAATTATATGCCGTCCTGTAGGTTCATGATTTCATGTTGATGTCGGTTTTCGTTTGTTTGTAGATTTCATGCAGATTAACAAATTAGGAAATCTTGTTACAACATTTGATTGTAAATCCAATTCATATTGATGTTGTGGAGTGTTGTAACGTAATTACAGAATGTTTTTCAGTGATCAAAGCAGTAGAACAAATATCCTTTTATTTTTTATCATTCTGTGTGGACGGATGGAGTCGAATCTAAAACAGAAACATAAAATCTCTTTTAGATATTTAATGTTAGTTCATTTTGTCAAATTAATTGTTTAAAGGACCAAGAAATGTTTTTCCTTTATGGTTATTTAGTAATAATTTACATGCATATGGGATGCCAATCTCAAGTAATCAACGACAGAATAACAGCATATGGATTTTACTAGTTAGCTAAAAATTGATATCAAAGAATTCAACTTAAGTAAGAAAAACAGGAAACTAGAGCATGAAAAGCCCCAATCTATGACTAAATTAACCAGATGTTCATCTTCTCTATATTTGATTTTACATTAGTATTAGTGTTGATCGAGCCACTTTATTAAACCTAAGTCACTCATATATAAAATATAGGTCATGGTGACCCCATATTCATGATTCTCCTTATTAAAAAAAGAAATTCAAATCTTTAATATAAATAGTATTTATTATAAAATAGGCCATTATATTTTTGCAACTGTTTTTCATAGAGTACATTATTCTAAACACACCATTAAAGGATTTAGGAGGATTTGCCTGAATTACAAAATAACTCATGCATGAAATGTAGGTCATTGTGACTTCTATTGTACTAAACAACAACATCTGCATCAATTTAATCAAAAGGGTTTCTCAGAAATGGCTGTAAAAGCATAACTTGACCAAAGTCACTCAATCCTGAGATGTTACTGTATAGTGCATAATTTTTGCAGGTTTTTATTTTTGCTGATTTTTGTGGATGGAATTCAATCACAAAAATAAATTCTGCTAAAAATATATATTTATATTCCTACTAAACAAATAATGTATTTCTCCTATTTAAACTGAGAACAGTTTCTTTAATTACAATTTTTTTCTGGGTTGCACATAGTGCAAATTTTGGTTATAGTATGGTGAACGTTGGGCAGGCGGGCGGGGAAAATAGGATACCAATTTTGTGAAATCAACTCCTCATACAGTTTTCAACCTAGATCTTTGAAACTTCACAGAATTTTTCTATATATATTGAAGATGTTGAATTATTTTGAAATTTTTTCCCTATTTTTCCCTACTTTGAAACATAGTCATTTTTTATCAATATTTTCAACAAAGGGTACCAATTTTGTGAAATCAACTCCTCCTACAGTTTTTGACCCAGATCTTTGAAATTTTAAAGAATGTTTCTGTAAATATTGAAAAAGTGCACCTGACTTTATGGAATTATTTACTTTTTTTCATATTTTTCCAGACCTTTTAACTTTCAATATTTATTGATATTTTCAACATATTCTTTACACGGACCCATTAAGGAACCTATAAAGCAATAGTTATAGCTAGAAGCACAAAAACACAACCTGGCCATTTGAGTGTTTGACCCATTTTTGTCTCGCCTGTGATGAATGTTGCGAAGGGCGAGACATAGCAATCATAGCAGTTGAACTTAGTTTTTTTCAATATTTTTTTTTCTTTCCACTATATCTCAGCACCTACATGCCATAGACAGATGATGATTGGTAAGTGGTTACGTTTTTAGTAGTAACTAACATCCATACTAGAATTATGTCACCTTGGCCTATATTTTCCACATCAATGAATTTGACTAAATTTTCACTTTTGTCCATAATATCAACAATGTTTAAACAAATTTGAACTTTGGAAATTTAATTTTGATGTAGATTCATTGCATATAATCTATAGATAAGCAATAAACTTTCAGGAATTTATTCTGGTTCCAACTTTTGTAAGTTTCCTTAAAATGTCCAAGACTCACAATTTTTGGAATTCTTGCATACAATCAAATATTTTAGCAAATTTTCATACCAGACATAACTCTGAAAACTAAGAATAGAAAATTTTGTTCCAATTTCAGTAAATTTCCTGAAACTCCCAAAGACCATCAAATTTTTGGAATTCTTGTTAGCAACAATACTTTTTGAATGAATTTTAGTTAAAACAAAAAATTTCAATGCTTAGATTTCAAAAATTTTGATTCCAATTTTGGTAAATTTCCTGATTCTCTCAAATTGAGCCAAAGACAATTAATTTTTTGAAATTCTTGTTAGCAACCATGCTTTTTGGATGAATTTTTTTCAAAACAAATATTGCCAATTGTTAGATTTCAAATTTTTTGGGGTCTAATTTTGGTAAATTTCCTGATACTCTCAAAGACCAGTTATATCTTAGAATTTGTAGTAACCACAGCTCATATAGGCCAAATTATAATGAAAGCTGAGTGAGTAGGCAAGACGCTAGGTTCCACGGAACCTTTATGAATTATTAGAAATTTTTTATATCATCTTTTATATAATTTTGTTATTTCCCCCATTTAAATCATACCCTTTCATCTGTTCATTTATTTTTTACGTAAATTTCAATTAACGTTCTGTTCAAACATCAATGGGATTAATTAGATAATTTTTTAGCCTTTGTCATTAATTAGGCAATTTACTTGTTACGTATTGCAAGCAAAGCATGCATTAATTGGACTAAAGATTGCGTCTCAAGTAATTTAATTAATGTTAATTTAATCAATGTTCACAAATATAATAAAATCTTAATTTTTGTTATACTTTTTATTCTTCCTTGCACGAAAAAATATAAAACCATTTGTATTCTGCGAAAATTTAAAAACCTTAAATTTTTTGCACATTTTTTTCACTCAAATCCCTAAAAATTTTTGACCCACGAAAATAAACCGCTTGACTGTATTTTTTTCTATTGTTTGATGGATAAAATATTATTGATAAAGCACAATAATAAGGAGTATTCATACATTTTTATCTCACCTGGCCTAAAAGGCCATGTGAGCTATTGCCATCACTATGCGTCCATCGTCCGTCCGTCCGTCAACAATTTCAAACATCTTCTCCTCTGAAACTGCTTAGCAAAATTAAACCAAACTTGGCCTGAATCATCATCAGGGTATGGGTTCTCAAACTGATGTTCAGTTTGTCCCTCTGTCGAACAACATGGCCGCCATTGCTAAAAATAGAACAAAGGGGTAAATTGCAGTTTTTGGCTAATAACTCGAAAACCGTTACAGATATCAAAAATCTGACATGGGGGTAAAAATGATCAGCATGATGAGATCTATCCACTGTGCAATTTTGAAGAAAATCTGAAACCCATCTCGGAGTTATAGCCCTTTTTCTGTTAAATTTTCAAAATTTTGGCATTTTTTATTTTTTATTTCAAAAAGTGTAACAGATAGAGGTCAAGTGTAAATTGCAAAAATGTTCAGCATATCAAGATCTACCCACCCTGAAATTTTGAAGAAAATCCATAGACCCTTGTAGGAGTTTTTGCCTTTTTTCACAGAATTTTAAAATTTTCGTATTTTTCATCTTTTATTTCCAAAACTATAGAAGATGACGGTTAAGTGTAAATTGATGAAATGTTTGCCATGCTGTGGCGACTTCAAAACTGATGTTGAAAATTGTTCCTTGACTGCCATTTTCAAAATGGCCGCCTAAAAGGCGGGAAAATTCAACATTGTCCGATTTCAATGAAATTTGGTTTCCATATAGATATTGATGTTGCGACTTCAAAACCGGTATTGATAATTGTTTGTTGACCGCTATTTTCAAAATGGCCGCCAAAAAAGGGCGGGAAAATTCAACATTGTCCAATTTCAATGAAATTTGGTTCCCAAATAGATATTGATGTTGCGACTTCAAAACTGGTGTTGAAAATTGTTCGTTGACCACCATTTTCAAAATGGCCGCCAAAATAGACAGGAAAATTCAACATTGTCCGATTTCAATGACATTTGGTTTCCAAATTGGTCTTGATGTTGTAACTTCAAAACTGATGTTAAAAATTGTTCGTTGACTGCCATTTTTAAAATGGCTGCCAAAAAAGGCGGGAAAATTCAACATTGTCTGATTTCAATGAAATTTGATTTCCAAGTAGATATTGACTTCAAAACCAATGTTGAAAATTGTTTGTTGACTGCCATTTTCAAAATGACATCTTGACTTCAAAACTGGTGTCAAAAGTGGTCCTTAGCAAGAACGTTTTTGTCAAAAAAGCCCAACAAAGAAATATAGTAAAACATGATCAGACTTTAAAAACAGTTCAAGATATTGGAGGTGTTTGAGCTACGAAAGTTTGAGAAACTGAAGATCAACTGTATAACTTACAATGTAACCTTGATTGTGGCAACTGAAGCCAGGTGAGCAATACAGGCTCCTGGGAGCCTCTGGTTTTACTGGTGTGTGACCAATTTGAATAGGCAAATATGGACATTTCTTTAGTTTATGCGATGCTTGAGCATACTTTTATAAAAAAGGTTGTATATGGATTACCTCATTATATATTTTCTTTGATTGTATTTTCAATTCTCAGATGATTTGGGCTTCACAATTGTAATTTATTTTTTCAAATATTGGAACAGATGTTTCCCTCTAAGACATTTTGGAATATATAAATTAAAGGCAAATAATCAATTTTATATTTAAAAAAATGCCTGAACACAGTATACATGTAAGTAATTAGAGTTTATTGACAATGTATTTATGTTTCTTTGTGTGAAGCCTTTTTGTTCTATTGTTGATTGTATCCTGGGACCAGTTTATTAACTTCTCTGCCATGTGTTTTGTCTTGTTACATAACAAACGAAATAATTAATGTGTACATTTCATTGGAATTATAACATGGATTTCAAAAAATAAATACATGTAAAAGGAAAACGGAACAAGGCTGATAAAAATGTTCATTGCTTTTAATTATATCCTGAATATTTCATAATACTTGGTAAATAACATTTCCATTCTAATGATTTTAGACATTATCAGCTAATTCCGGTGAATATTTGTTTAAATACTCATAAGCATGCCACATACAAAATTGATACAGCTGCACTTACTTTTTCTAGGGACACTAGTATATAGTATTGCTGATGAAATTTAACATAACGTACTGCAATTGTTGAACTGGAGTTCCAGCTATTTTGGGTAAATAGATAAGAAATATATGTTACTTTTCATCATCAATGTCCCATGCTTTTTGAACAAATATGGTAGGAATTAACAAGATGGTTGCTGAAACGCTGAACAAATGAACTGAATTAATGAAAGTATATTGTCATTAGTCCTTAAGAAAGTTTGCTCTTCATGTTTTGGGATATCTGTCAGATTTTCGGAATCCTATGGTTTTATCCATTTAAAAGCATTATAATTTTTTCATTTTATACATCTTTGTGAGCATTCTCTTCAAAATTCATTGAATTCTATTTATTCTGTCACATTCTTTCATGGTCAAACCTTGCTAATGTTAATCCTATGAAAAATCAGAGGAGTTCAGTTTCCCGCCAAGTTTTCAATCTCTTATATCTCAAAAACAAGATCATCAACCTATCAATTTTTTTCACTTAAATTACTTCTTTTTAGCTCACCTGGCCAAAGGCCATGTGAGCTTTTGCCATCACTTGGCGTCCATCGTCCGTCCGTCGTCAGTACGTCTGTCCGTTAACTTTTATTCAAAGATCTTCTCCTCTGAAACTACCAGGCCAATACTAACCAAACTAGGCCTGAATCATCACCAGGGTATGCTCTTTCAAGTTTGTG
The DNA here is from genome assembly GCA_002080025.1 of Modiolus philippinarum. Taxonomy (NCBI): domain Eukaryota; kingdom Metazoa; phylum Mollusca; class Bivalvia; order Mytilida; family Modiolidae; genus Modiolus; species Modiolus philippinarum. The sequence continues at coordinate 47,131 of MJUU01032658.1, read as the reverse complement.
GTTTTTATGTCCGTAGACCTAACAACACGGCTGCTGTTACTAAAAATAGAACATAGGGGTAAATTGCTGTTTTTTGCAAATTACTCGAAAACCATTACAGATATCAAAATTCTGACATAAGGTTAAAAATGATCAGCATGATGAGATCTACCTGCCCTGCAATTTTGAAGAATATCCAGTAACCCGTCTTGGAGTTATTGCCCCTTTTCCATAAAATTTTCAGTTTTTCGTTACTTTAAGTCTTATATATATTGAAAATGGTAGAAGATAGAAGTGAAGTTTTTATTAGAAAAATGGTCAGCATAGTAAGATCTACATGTCCTGCAATTTTGAAGAAAATATGATAATCCACATAGGAGTTATGGCCGCTTTTTCATTGAATTTCACCATTTTTTAACGTTTTTACTTTTATTTCAAAAACTGTTTGAGATAAAGGTTAAATGTAAATTGCAAAAGTGTTGAGGTTTTCCAGAACTACAATTTCTACATATGTCCAGCAGGTTCACATCTCATCCAAGATGGCCGCCAGCAGGGGAAGATAGTTTAACATAGAACCCTATGGGTAATGCATTCAAAAGTCTTCTCCTCTGAAACCACTGAGCCAATGGGGACCAAACTTTGTCACAGTAGTCATTGGGTGGTCGGCTTTAAAGTTTGTGATTTTTACGTTCTTACCTCATCCAAGATGGCTGCAAGCATGGAGCATAGTTTAACATATTGACCCTATGGGAAATGCATACAAATGTCTTCTCCATTGAACCTACTGAGCCAATTGGAACCAAACTTGATTACAATAGTCTTTAGACATTTTCCTTCAAAGTTTGTGATTTTTATGTTCATACCTCATTTAATATGGCCACCAGCAGGGAACATAGTTTAACATAGGGACCCTAAGGGAAATGCATCCAAATATCTTCTCCTCTGAAACTACCAAGCCACAACAGCCCTTGGGTGGTCCCCTTTAAAGTTCTTGATTTTTACATTCTTACCTCATCCAAGATGGCCGCCAGATGGAACATAGTTTAACATAGGGACTCTACGGGGAATGCATTCAAATGTCTTCTCCTCTGAACCTACTGAGCCTATTGGAACCAAACTTGATTACAATTGTCTTTGGGTGATCCCTTCCAAAGTTTGTGATTTAGTTTGTACCTCACCCAAGAATGAAATGTAACATCTGGTGAACTGATTTATAGTATGAATGGGTGGTCTATTGGTGACAGTGAATAAAACCAGTCACCAGGTGAGCGATACAGGCTCATGTGAACCTCTAGTTTAATGTTCTAACAAAAAATCATGTATATTTGAAATCATATTTTTTATCAAATGAAGTAGCGAACCCCCTTAAATTGAAAAAAAGATGACAATATGTTGATTGCAGCTTATATTGAAGTAAGAATACTGAAGACTAGCTATAGACTCTTCAGGCCTCTTACAAATATAGTGTTTGGGAAGGTCAATTTTAAGTGAAAAACAAAATTTTGTAAAACAGATAATGGCAACACACACACAAAAAAAGAAGTCTTATTGGGTAATTCCAGAAATGTCTTGTATAATTTCATTAAAAATGTACATAATAAGGCCAATTTGGCACTGCTATTTGTAAGAAATCAAACAGGTCTATTTACATTTATTATGGAAAGTGAAATAAGAAGTTATTTTGATGTTTTTTATCCCAAACTCTACTTGGTTATGGATATTTCAAGTACAACTGTAAACTTAGAATGCACAAATCAAGTTTTCAGTGAGTTGTTATTATAATACTCCTGTTTGGGTAGTTGTCTCTCTGATATATTCCCCGTTTCCCTTCTTTTTTTTCTATAATCTCTGTTTGTGTAATAGTTACAAAATATAAGATTTTATATTATAAAAAGAAAATACAAGTTCTTGTGAATAACTATCTTTTGTATATTTTTCAAAAAGAAAATCATTTCAATTAACTGTACAGAACTATATTAGAATATTATCTTACAATATATAAAGCATTTCTTTAACTTCCTGGATACATGTCAGTTGTACGAAGGTTAAGTTCAACAGTGCCTTAGGGATATCAAATACAAAAAAATATAGACGACAGTATTTCTGCTGATAAGTGTTTTTATTTTTCTACATTTCCATTGAATTGACTTTATTTCCTTTATTGAGTCTTATTAAGGATTTTTATCACTGTTACTACTGTTTTTCACTGTTTTAATTGTTTAACATTAAAATTATTATGCAAATTCAAAAGTGACACCATATTTGTTAAAATAGAAGATTTTAGAAATAAAAAAATGATATAAGAATGATTGAGTTGATATGTGAAATTTGACATTGTCTTACCTTGATGTACAGGTGTAAATACAGGTAACAGTATGCATGACAACTATAATAAATAGATAATTACTGGTGGTAGGCGTTTCTTTTACAAATCTTCTCAGGTATTGGTAGATGTCAAAGAATGGACATCTATTTAATTATGTAATTGAATTGATATCATTTGATTTACATTGAAATTGAGTAATAATTAATCATTCATATTTTTTTGCATTTATATAAAATTTACCTTTTATGTTCCTCCTGCTATTTTTAATATACAAATTTTTTTATGATATTTTTTAATGCAAATAAATGCATTAAAACTGAAATATTTATGAAAAGTGGAATTGCATATTCATTTAATTTTAAAGGGTCTTATGCTTTGACCTGTAAAATCCTGTACAATGTATTTAGTGATTTGAACATTATAGGGAAAATACAACTAAAATTTCCCAAGTATTCATTTTTTTTCATTGAATGGGGGGATGAAACCAAAGAAGAGATATTATTGTTTGATTTAGAATTAAACACCAAGATAATATTGATTTACCAACAGATTAGGAGGAAAATCATTTTTGGGGGGTTTCAATTTCAGCACACCATCATTCAATATGAATTCGGTATTTTGGAAAATTTTGAAAGATTGTAAAAATCTGTCCTTTGTACAATTTTTCTGGAGAAAACTTCCCTACATTTAACATTTCAACCTTCCTTGAAGAAGTACTTTGAACTGCATCCTTATTTTTATAATAGAGCTTCATCATAGTGTTACTTGAAAAGATGTGTTCCATTGTTTGTAACATTGGGACCAAACATGCCTTTCAGTGACCAGAATTCAGTTTATAGTTGATATGGTAAAATTTAATATAAAAGGCATCTTTTTAGCTTTAGTTCAGTTTCTGTTATTCTGTTTATAGAGATAATTGAGTTGGAACCATATTGATCATCATGATCATTGCCTGAAATTACTCATTTTGATGTTGACCATTTGCTTCAAAAAAATCATTTTGATATTGACCATTTGCTTCAAAAAATCATTTTGAGCCATATTGACCATTGACTGAAATTGCCTTGTTGAGACATATTGGCCATTGACTGAAACTGCCCATTTGAGCCATATTAACCATTAACTGATTTGCCCATTTTAGCCATATATTGACCATGGACTGAAATTACTCATTTGAACCATAACAACAATTGGCTTAAATAACTCATTTTGAGCCATATTTGCCATTTAAGGTGGTTCCTTCCTGTGGTTAATTATTTTAATGGTTACAGTTCAGTCTGTTAGAATATTGACTATTTTTAGCTCACCTGTCCCAAAGGGTCAGGGTGAGCTATTGCCATCACTTGGCGTCCGTCGTCCGTCCGTCGTCTGTCCGTTAACTTTTCACATTTTCATCTTCTCCTCTAAAACCACTGAAGCAAATTCAACCAAACTTTACAGGAATGATGTATGGAAGGTCCTTTACAAAGATTGCTCATTTTGTTCCAATCCGATAAAAAACATGGCCGACAGCGCGGAACTTAGGTTTAACATTGGACCCTATGGGAAAAATTCACATTTTCATCTTCTCCTCTATAACCACTGAAGCAAATTCAACCAAACTTTACAGGAATGATGTATGGAAGGTTCTTTACAAAGATTGCTCATTTCGTTC
>MJUU01032658.1:30856-42843 GCA_002080025.1 Modiolus philippinarum | reverse complement strand
GATAAAAAACATGGCCGACAGCATGGAACTTAGGTTTAACATTGGACCCTTTTGGAAAAATCACATTTTCATCTTCTCCTCTGAAACCGCTGAAACAAATTCAACCAAACTTTACAGGAATAATGTTTTAAAGGTCCTTGATGAAGATTGCTTATTTCGTTTGGATCCAATAAAAAACATGGCTGCCAGCACTGAACTTAGGTTTAACATTGGACCCTATAGGAAAATACACAAATCTTCTTCTCCTCTTAAACCACTGAAGCAAATTCAACCAAACTTTACAGGAATGATGTACTAAAGGTCCTCAATGAAGATTGCTCATTTTCTTTGGATCCGATAAAAAACATGGCGGCCAGTGCGGAACATAGTTTAACATTGGACCCTATGGGAAAATCACATATTCATCTTCTCCTCTGAAACCAGTGAAGCAAATTCAACCAAACTTTACATGAATGATGTATGGAAGGTCCTCAACGAAGATTGCTTTTTTCTTTTGGATCGATAAAAAATATGTCCTCCAGCACAGAACATAGTTTCATTATCAGGATCTTCTCTGAAACCATTAAAGCAAATTTAACTTAACTGTATTGGAGTTATGAATGGAATTATATTAACAAAGAGTACTTATTTTAATTGAATCTAACAAAAACATGGATGTGAGGAGAACATAGTGTAACATTAGAACCTATAGGAAAAACATATTTGGTCGTCAGCATAGGCACGGCTTAAAAGCATCTTTGTCAGGTGAGCTATACAGGCTCAGTATCTGAGCCTCTAGTTATTTTATTGTTAGGTCATTGGACTCGTGATCCTAGAATGGATCTAGATTAAATGGTGGATGACATGTGTTACCTAATAGCTGGCCGGGATGAATGTCCGGAGAGCTATTGTCATACCCCCGGTGTCGGCGTCGTCGGCATCAGCAAAACTTTAACCTGGCTTGTGAAATTGAGACCTGAATAGCTAGGATGTTGATATTTGGTATGTGACTTCCTTGTGATGAAAGCTTTCTTCTGGCACTATACTTGTATACATTTTGACCTTGATCTTGCCCTGAGGGCAATTTTAAAAAAGCTTTAACCTTGCCTATAGAAGGTAGGCTTTTAGTGGTAGGGTGTTTATATTTGGTATGTAACTTCCTTATGATGAGAGCTTTCTAGTGATACCATATTTGTAGACATTTTGACCTTGACCTTGCCCTGAGGGCAATTTTTAAAAAGCTTTAACTTTGCCTCTAGAAGGTGGGCTTTTACTGGTAGGGTGTTCATATTTGGTATGTAACTTCCTTGTAATGAGAGCTTTCTTCTGGTACCATACTTGTAGACATTTTGACCTTGACCTTGCCCTGAGGGCAATTTTTTTAAAAACTTTAACTTTGCTTCTAGAATTAAATTGTTTAGTGATATTGTGTACATATTTGGTATGTGACATTCTTGCGATGAGAGCTTTCTGATGGTACCGTAGTTGTAAACATTTTGACCTTGACATTGCCCTTAGGGCAATTTTTAAAAGACTTTAAACTTGCTTCTAGAATTAAGTTGTTTAGTGATAGGATGTTTATATTTGATATGTGACTTTCTTGTGAAGAGAGCTTTCTAATACTTTCTAATTTATTGTGCATTGATGTTACTGGAATCCCCGGCAAGCTATGTTGTCTTCTGACAACTCTTGTTTTAAATCTTTTCGGTTTATTTCAGCTGCCTACAGAACTTTTGAGACAGTTTGTTCCTACAACTGATCTACAGTTGAACTTTGATGGCTCAAATTGCAATGACTCAAAATCCATGGATGTCTCAAACCCTTTTTCTGACCCTTTGTTCGACGTTCAACCTTGATAGCGGGAACACCCCTCTAGATTGAACTGTTTTAATCAGTCCCTAGGTAGTTTGAGCCATCGAGGATCGACTGTATATGTACGATTACACAAGTTACCTAATTTTAAATCTTTTTATTTGATTTAAGCTGGCTACAGAACTGTTGAGACTGTTAGGTCCTACAAATCAAAGTACAGAGTACTGTTATTCGGTTTACCCTGTTTAGTTAAAAAAAATGGTATACTCTTTGACAGCTAAATGACAGGTATCTAAAAGAAAATAAGAAATACTCAAAGAAAATACAGAGAGAGAGATGGGTACAATTTTCATATACATTACGTTTTGAACTTAATTATTTTGACTTGTCTATAAAAATTTTCCACCAAAGTCCGTACAATATATTCAAATGACGTTCTTGATAACCGCCTGGTCTGGTTTACTGGTGATTTCTCAACTATGCTGACAAAATGAAAAGTGAAACAACATCAGTTCATATGTAACGGTTTATATTATCCGCCAGGAAATAAGTTCCAAAGGAACAAAATTTCATAGCTCACCCCGTGAAATAATCTCCAGCTGGAAAGTATTTACTGCTCATTTGGTGAAATAAGCTCCAGACGGAATAAATCTCATAGATATATCAATAACATTTGTTCCATTTAGATCATATTTCACAGGATACTATTTTGGCTTACACCATAGATGTATTAGCCAATACATCTATGCTTACACATACGCGTGAAACACAATTTTTAACCATTTTCAATGTGTTTCAAATCGAATGTATCACGGATAACAAGGACGTATGTTTAGATATACATATAAATATACATCCTTTCGGATAACGAGGAAGATTTGAAGTAAGAGTAATTTTTTTATTAGATAAACAAATACCCCTTCAAATATGCAAAAGAAACGTCAGTAGTCATACGATTTTCAAGCAATTTGAAACTAAAGTACTTTTTTTACATAATTCTTATGTCGTGAAAACCTTTCCACTTTACCATCTTTGAATAGAGTGGAGTTGGTGGAATTAGTTTCATAACAAGTAGGGTTAGAATATTTATTTGTACTGACGCCAAGGTTAAATTATTTATTTACAAAAATGCTCAAGCCCTTCCTTGAAATTCAAGTGGGCGTCCCCTTAATCACCTGGGGGGCGCTCGATTCTCTGTGCTGGACATGTTCCGATCACAATGTTCTGGACAAGCGAATCGAATGGCTTGGAACAGGAAGTTCTTATATCAAAATGGACGTCGATTGTGTGATAATTACTTTCGAGAACGAATTTGTTGATAATGAAGATAAAAACAATGAAATAACGACAGTAGAATACCAAAGGAACAATTAATGTGCAATAGAATTCGTAGTTGTAGTGACATACTTGTCAAAAATTATATATTAAAGCTTATGTTTTTTTTAAATGTTCGAATGATATGAAAGGGGGTCATGATTATCTGGCTCAAACATTTTGCCATATGAAATGAATTTTCCAAAGCAACAGAAGGACCGAGTTCGAGTTCTTATTTTTTTTTTTAGATATTCAATATTTGACAGACTTACTGACTTGCGTCAAACAAATCTTTTGATAAATGCATCGTTGTATGGATAAATGCATCGTTGTATGAAGAAATCAATAGCTTTAAAAGGTTTTCTAAGTTTGCTTCAACTGGGATAAAGAATTTTCTTTATTATCTTAAAGAAAGCATTTATTAATATGTTACAAATTCAATAAATTCACATTTGTTTTCCTGCATCCATTACGTTTGACTCCATCTTTAATGGCGGACTGTGCACACTACACCACCTCTGAAGTCAGTACAGACAGAACAGATCCAGAACACTGTTCTCGGTCGCTCGATTGTTGTACGGTACTGTGCAGGGCGTCCAGGACAATGAATCGAGCGCCTCCCAAGACACTGTTTCAAAGGACACATTTTGGGATTACATAAGTTATGTATTTCGATTTATGAAACGAACGTTGTACAGGTGATGTTGTCGTGATATGTTACATAACCAAGTTTTGTTTTATATACGTCCCGTTTACATTATTCATCCTTCCGCAGAAATATATTCCAGTGTTCATTTCATTCCCGTTTTGTAGGATGCTCATATAAATACATTGTCCTCATAAATACATGTATAATGTCACTTGAGGAAAGATATCGTCAAGTAAATGAACAATTTTGACGCCAAAAAATCATGTGAAGACATATTCGTGCCCGGGATAATTTCAATTTCGACAGCTATATGAAGTTTTCCCGACGGAAAACCTCATAAAAATTGATTTATATAAAGGATTACATGTGTAACCAAATTTTAAATCTTTTTCTTTTTATTTCAGCTGGCTACGGAACTTTTAAGACTGTTTGATCCTACAATGGAGTCACAGACAGCACCTCCAGAGGAAACCCTCAATCTCATACCAATTTACAGAAATCCAAAGATACAGGGTGGTGTGCTAGCAGGTATGTCAGAAAACTTAAGTTATCAATTCATCAAACAGTACATTTTTGTGCCCCCCCCCTTTCTGAAATTGCAGTTAGACTGTTTATCAAATATAAAAAAATGAAAAAGTTAAAAGTTTAAAAAATATATGATTTCTTCCTTTAAGGTATTTAGTTAAAAATGAATTAAAAACTAACAATTGCATATTTGATTATACTTTTATTAAAATAAGTAGAATAGGAAAAAGTCAGTTGTTGATTTTAAGCTCCCAAATCTACATTAATTCTACTCCAGTAAAGACCTTGGCACTCTTTTTCATTAAACTACACACTGTACATCTGTATCAATAATTATACCTGCTCCAACAAACTTTTGGGCATTAAGGTATCGCCCTGTCTGTCCATCCATTCATGTACCTTTTAAGTGCATTTCCTCCTAAACCGTCCTCTAGTTCCATTTTAATGGAATTGAAATGTTGTACTTTGTAGTAAGTTTACAAGATCTGCATGAAGTATGGTTTCTGTTTGAAATTTGGAAGGGGAGATAATTTACTAATTTTTATATATATTTAATGAAAAAAGGGAGTGGTACCTTGTCAACAAAGTTTCTCCTTACTGGCCATTGGATTTTTATGAAATATTGCAGTTATAATATATATTTGGAAGATGTGCATGAAGTAATACATTTGCTGTTTGAATTTTGGAAGGGGAGGTAATTCAACATATACAGACATGGGTGTGTGGGGATATCATTTTGATGCTTTAATAGTCACCTCTAGTTTGTGACTGGACTTTTTAAGGTGATATATGGCGGAATATACGGTTATAAATGAAAATTTAAACCAATTAATCGCAAAACACTATAGATAAGTATTTAAACTTGTTGCTTTTTATATTCTTTTTCATTTCGTTTAAATAGATTAATGCTAATTTTATTAGATACAAATACCCCTATTTAAAGGAATGACATTTGTTCATTTTTTCCTAAATTTGAAATAAGTTATATGACTTGGTAATGAGTAAAAAAGATAAAAGACATTGGACATAAAACTACATTAGCTGTAATATTATAAAACTGCACAACAGTAAATCACGTGAAATGTAATGTGTATTGTTGACTTTAGATAATATGATCCCTCCATTAATACAGGATTTAATGACAAATTCTAATGCTAACTTATCTATTAACCATATGGGATCACAGACAAAACTGTTTTTAAGTAAAGAGTATGTTTTTTTAATACCACAAATTGACTTAAACTTGGAACAATTTACCAGGAGAGTTGAAATTAATGAGCTTTTACAAGATGTTGTCTTCGAAATTTAAAATTTATGAAATAATAAAAATAACACAAGAGTATGTCTAGCTTTTGGGACACTTGGTAATGTGCCATTGCGCCATTGACACAATAATCAAGGTCACTATGACCTACATTAATGTGTTTGCTTTTTGATTTCTTTTTCATAATTGTTCTACAACTGCAAGTTCAATATGTACTACACCAGAAAAATAGAGTGAATTGGAAATTTGGTCTTTGAATTTAATGACCAGTAAATACTTTTGTCACTATCCTTGATTCAGATTTTTCAAAGTTAGCAAATTTTTTGTGCTTAGGAAAAATTAGAATAGGTGAGGACACATATAGTTTGCCTTAGTAATTGGTTTATCATAGATTCCATCGTACCTTCTGTTTAGTATTTTGGCTACTGTGAAAGTACTATTGTTCGTGGGGTTCCAATTTTCGTGGATTTCGTGGTTCGCTTAAACCACAAAATAAAGTTCCCAACGAAATACATTTTGTCCATAGAGTTTAAATACATAGAATTCGAAACCACGAATTTAAGGGCCCACGAAATGGTAATTTTCATTAAATCCACGAAAATTGATGTCCACGAATAAAAGTACATCCACAGTATTTGTGGATGCTGTAAGGTTAAAGTAATAGCAAACTTTATTACAAATATGAGGTGGATTGTGTTGTTTTGGCTCACCCAATTAGACTGGTCCAAAGGATCATGTGAGCTAAACAATCACTTTTAATTGGTGTCAGTGTTAATTTTTATGCCATTGGGGGCATATTTTTTTTGTCCTGTCTGTCTGTGTCTGTCTGTGCATCCGAAAGTATAACCTTGGATATAATTTTTGACCTATTAAAGATAGACTAATCAAATTTGGAAAGTGTATAGATCTAGTCAAGAGAAAAATAAATATGTCCAAAAAAATAGGTCAGGTCAAAAGTCAAGGTCACAGAGGTCAAAATTTAAGATTCCATTTTCATGTGTTTTGTATGCAAAGAAAGATATAAATTCTAACTGAAATATGAAGATTCCAACTAATAAAATAGGTGCTGGGGGTATATGTGGTGTTTCACAAACACGTCTTGAATGTCATAAAAATTACTGAAACAAAATGGTATTAAAACTTGGCAATAGTGGCAAGTCTATGGTATTACGTAAGTTGGTGATTTTGGTACCAATTAGATTGTCAATATTACTGCCAGATTAAATGATGCCTTTTTCATTCAATATTTGAAAAATTTCTTTGATAATGGTCTGATCTTTTGATATACTGAAAATATGTAAATGATCATTGGGAGTTTTTATGTTCAAAAATCCAAAATGAAATGATGTTGCTACAATACTTGAGTTCTTTTTCATGGATCAAGTTAATGCTGATCAGACTGTTGCAAAAGTTATGATTGTATCATAAAAAAGTAGTTTAAGTTTATGAAAAGTTAGGATTTTACCACAGTTATATTCAAAATTACCCAATAAGGCAATATAAGCCATATGATGCAGGTTCATGTGAGCCTCTGAATTAATGTCCTGAAAGATGTTTTATAATTTGTGCATGTATAAGTCTTCATGTATTGACAATTGAGGAAACATTATTGTGAAATGTACAATAAATCAGTGTTCTAATACTGAAATCAGATTAAATTGTCACATAACTTCATACATCAAACATCATTTACTGTGCAATAGAGATCTTTTTTTTTTTAGTTTTATAGTCATAGAAAATTTTTAAGGTGTGTACCTTTTGCTCATTTTATTGCCTTAAATGCATAATATATCATAACCTTTTATATCCCATTTTTGGGAAATGCTCAAAATTTTTTCCCCGAGTTCAGACAAAAATTAACAAACAAAAAGACTGTCATTAACTCTCCCCTTTTCTGAAACCTCTTTGGAACCCCCCCCTTTTTGGAAGGCTGGATCTGCAGGTGTATACCATGGCACTTTTTTTATAAAACATGAAGTGTTTTTAAAGTGGTATTTTCATGTGTGTGATATACTTAAGTTGGCTTACCACTGATGAAAAATCACCTCAGTTAGACTGAGGCTGACAGAGTTTTATAACCACGATGACCATAATCTTACTGACTTTTTTGCTAAGTTGGTTTTTTCCCGCAAGATGTATATTAAAAGGAAGACATTGATATTTGGTATGAGCATTGGTCAGAGATGGCACATACCAGTTTGCATATATCTTTTATGGCGGATTTCTTGAATGATTAACGTATTTTATTTGCAATTCATCAATGAATATACCAATATTCTTCTAGTAACACCTATAAAACTCCTTCTAAACTCCTTTCTTTTGTCTGCTAATCAATTACTCAACTTTCTATAGAATTCTATTGTATACCAATTTGTACTGCCTGAAGGGGTTTACCTTGATACTCCAGTGGTGACAAATTGGTATACAATAGAATTCTATAGAAAGTTGAGTAATTGATTAACAGACAAAAGAAAGGAGTTTAGAAGGAGTTCTTATAGGTGTTGCTAGAGGAATATTGGTATATTCATTGATGAATTGCAAATAAAATACGTTAATCATCTAGGAAATCCGCAATAACTTTGACCCAATATTGGTATCCAGTAGTGGTTTTTTTTCATACAAACTTTTGTACTGCAAGTTGATTATTGGTCCCAAGAATTAAGCCCTCAGGGATATTCCAAAAATAACTATATGGGGATAAGGTAGGTCAACACTAATACACAGTGCATTCATTTGGGGCAAATTGTGAAGCATGTGTCAGAATTTTCTTTCCTCCTTTTGATTTTGATGTCATAATAAATTGACAAATATGAAAAGTCTTAAGCCCTGTTGACGCTCTCAAAAGTTTCCATCAAAAAGTTGGTCAAAGAAAACTTGAACCAAGTTTCTTGGTCAAAGTTGTCTGTTGACACTATCAAAGTTTTTTTGGTTACTTGTCAAAGAAAAGGCAGGAAATTGTGTTTACAAGTAAACAAATGACACCAATTTTTCAAGAAGATTAAATATACTGCACTTTTATTTTGGTTTCTGTGCATAAAAATGCTGCTTAAGAATTATCAGGTGGAAAACCAAAATTGTAGATTAAGAATAGGATTGCAGAACTAGTTCAGTAAGAAAAAGTAAAGGTATATCTTGACCAGTTTTGTTGAAAAATTTCTGCATAAACCCCAAGCAGAACCACAAGTCATTTCAGAATAGATCATGACAATTGTCTATTAAATTTTTCTGTTCATTTGCTTGATATTGTCATTTTATTTTTTCATCCTCTTAGCCATGTGCTTTTGTTTTGTAAACAAAAGTTGCATCATCTCAAAACTACTTTTTGATTGGTTTATTCCCATCAAAGTTTGAATAAAAATAGGATGAGTTTCTATTCCATCAAAGTCCTTCGTTTTTATCAAAGTTTTCTTTGACCGTTGACACTATCAAAAAATCGTCAAAAAATTTGACCAAGTTTTCTTTCACCAAGAAAACTTTGATAGTGTCAACAGTGGTTTATTTCCAGTGCTGCCAATTTTTTGTAATGCAAATGAGTGAGATTCACCAAAGAAGTTACGATCAAAGGGAAAAAACAAAAGAACAAAAGATCATACGAAAATATGGAAAATTTGGCTTGAGACTTGGCAGGGAATCAGCTGCTTTTTCTTGTAAATATTTTCTATTCTGTAAAATGGAATAAAAAAGATAACAGGAAACACCTACAATGGCCGAAAAAAATAGCCACATGCCAGAAAGTAAATAGGAACTGCACAAGAAAAAAAACCACAATAAAAATACAAAAGACAAACATAAACAACAATCGGAACTCGGGACAGCCGGACTTGGTACCGGCACTAGCAAAAGCCAGTGGTAGGGTTTAACCGGTTTATGGGTACCCAAACCTCCCCTTTCTCTGTCCCGTTTCCCTATAGTATAATAAACATACAAATAAAACCCATACAGGTAGACTACTAACTCCATGACCACAATCTAGAAAAGAAAAATGGGGGAACAAAACGTAATTTTGAAAGATGGGTCAAGGAGTGTTTGCCACTAAACTGCCGGATAGCTCAAGGAGCTTAGTCTGCCAGTAAAACACTGTCGCACTACGGAAGGAAAATCAAATTCAAAACTCCCAATGGGTTTAGTAAAGGATCATCATGTATTTCAGTAGACATCGGCAGTATCAGTGAGAGGCCAGTATGTGTGTAAAATCCTCAGGTCACTGGATCCCAAAGCTAATTTAACGGACACATGCAGAATATCCTGTCGATATCCCCTATTGCGTAAAGAATGTAAGTTACGTCCCAGTTTTTCTGGATTTTTAATCAGTTTCTGACATTTTTTAACAACATTTCCGTAAAATCGACAATGGGAAATACCCTTAGAAATAAGCTGTTTGCGAGTGACATTATATTTAGATATCAGATGTTCATATCTTCGATAAAACTTTTTAAAAGTATTTATTGTCCATTGTGTATGACCTTACCGGTCTACTTGTTCCTTTTGTGTAACCAATTTAACAATTTGATTATTCTATTCACATTATTTTTTTGACCAACTGGTATTGCTGGACTACAACATATTTGGTGTATTGCTATTGTCAACTAATCAACACACTCAGTGTCCTTTTGAATTGTTCAACAATACTATTGCATATCAATCTGTTATAGCCTGGGGAGGTTTTACCTTGAAAAAGTATTACCTTTAAAAGATATATAAATCTACTCAATTAATGGAATGAAAAAAATACAACTAAATCAAATTCCCTTTATTTATATCACAATATTTATTTTTAAATGATGTAATTTTAATAATTGGACAAGGTGCATTCTTTTTTCATTGAATATAAAACTCTATATAGTCCTTATTTTCATCAACAGATCAAGGTAAAACCTCCCCAGGCTATTACAGATTGATATACAATAGTATTGTTGAACAATTCAAAAGGACACTGAGTGTGTTGATTAGTTAACAATAGCAATCTACCAAAAACTTTTTCCAATATATATTGTAGTCCAGCAATACCAGTTGGTCAAAAAAATAATGTGAATAGAATAATCAAATTGTTAAATTGGTTACACAATAGGAACAAGTAGACCGGTAAGGTCATACACAATGGACTATAACAATTTATGAAATCTGTAACCTTGCTGCAAAAGTTTTGAAGTGATAGTAAGGTTACGTTCATTGAAGTCGTCAAGAGTAGAACAAACGCGTGCGAATCGTACCAGTTGAGAAATATTAACTCCGTAGGATGGGGCTAGAGGAACGTCGCCGTCAAGAAAAAGGAAATTAGTAATACTGAAATCAAAATCATCCCTTTTATCGTAAATTTAGTTTTTATTTTACCAACGGTGATGGTTAGATCCAGAAAAGGACAAACCATTTGAACATCTCTCTTAATCAAACTGTTGATATATACATACAGATTTCTTCTGGTCAACAGATATCTAAAGTGTATCTTTCTTAGATATAAAAAAAATATCTGAAATCAATCTAATAGATATCTGAAATGAAAGCATAACAGTAAGCATGTTAGAGCTTCCTGTACATTCTTTGTAAATGTTGAAAAACACAATTTTTTTTTCTGGTTTTCCCAGCCTGATTAGGAAAATATGATCAGTGATATATTCATTTTAATTTATTTTTGGAAAATATGAATTAAGAACTACAAAATAATATAAGAAAATTCTGAGATTCTACTAGGCTCTGTCTGCCTCAAGTGATGGATTGTAGGCGATGTTAGAGTTTGCACTTTAGAATCACCCACCACCCCACACATGCACACACAAACTTGAACAAACTTTATGATTTGCAGTTTGAAGATATTATACTGTCTTTTATGTTTCAGGAGGATATAACTATCTACACATTGCTAAACCAGGACTAGACATGCCATTAACAGAACAGATGGCACAACATGATTATGTAAGTACAGAAAGTCACTGAAAAGTTTATGATATATATCTCTGAATCAGCTTTTTGAGTTTCCATGACTACAAGAAAATGTACATTCAAATTTCTTATAATTAAACTAGAAGTAAGTGTTATGATCTTCAGGTCTGAATTTCAGAATAAGTATAATATTTCTTGAGATTATGCACGAAAAATAATAAAATGCATCCATTCATGTTTTCAATACAATGGACGGGAATTGTAATTCTGAAATCAATTTGTGACGGGACAGCCTACCTGAGTTGTAGTAGGTAGATTTAAATAGCCAGTAAATCGACTTGGCTAATGGATCGATTCTTTAGCTAACTTAGTTAGGCGGCTGGCTGAAGTGCAAGAGGTTTCTGGTTCGATTCCTGGAGATGACACATGGCAATTTTGTAAGGAGATTCACGCTCTGCGGTTACAAATTATTTAAATTCACCAATGAATGATGTAAATATTTCAGACTACAGATATGTCCTCTGTAAACGTTTTTTATACGACCGCAAAAATTTTGCGGTCGTATTA
>MJUU01032658.1:15027-26924 GCA_002080025.1 Modiolus philippinarum | reverse complement strand
TAATCAGTATAACAACTTGGAGACCATTACATGTCTGTCTAAATCGGTAATGAATCATTCAATAATCAGAATAACAACTTGGAGACCATAACTTGTCTATCTAAATTGGTAATGAATCATTGAATACTTTTTATAAATGACCCAGTCTATTTCTTTAAGTTTTTTACAATTTGCAGTATATACTATTTGATCCTCTTTGTCAGCACCATTCAACTTTCAAAGTGTTTTCCTGTAATTTGAAATGCTTTCCTGTTGAAAAGTAAATTGTGGATACAGTAATGATGTCATATTTGATCTGAATGGTCATTTTATAAACCTCTTTTAGAATTATACATTATGACCACAGCTGATAACCAAGATGCCATAGCCAAGGATCCTGCAGGAAAATGTTATCTGCAACTATTTCTTCATTTTGAACCAACTCATGGATGATTAGGTATTGGACAGGTCTCTGTAAAAATAACTTCTAATGAGCCAACCTTGCAGCCATAATGGATAAGGATGAAAGCTTAACTTGGGGGGGGGGGGATTATAGCATTTGCTCTATCTAGAAAACTTAAAACCAGGTGAGTGATTACATGCCCCTGTGATCCTCTGGTTTTATATTTCGTGGCCAATTTTAAGATGTGATGTAATTTTGAAGTATGCTTATTCATTTTTCAGCCTATTCCATCCAACAACTTGATATGCCTGTATGGACTTCATGAAAGATGCTTGAATAACATGGTGTCAAGGTTTAATGAAGGTCTCATCAAGGACTTCTACAAGTATGTATTCAAGTAGATACAGTATTATTGGAAAAATCATTTCACACAAACTTTTAGTATCAAACTTAAAGATATTCTTAATCATACAATTATTGAGATATTTTAGAAATGTATTAAAGTTTCCTATTATTGAAGATATATTTTACCACTTTTTTTAGCATCAAATGTTTTATCAGTGGGCCGTTTCGTTTCTGACCTAAACGGTGTACACCGACCACAAGACTGACCTACAACGGATAGTGATCAGAAACGAACGGAACGGAAATAAAATGGTGGACATAGTCACGTAAACTGCAAAAGACATATTAAATTCATTTGAAGATTGAATTATGAAAGCTTTCTTCATTTCTATACTCTTAAAAACATATCTCTAATAATTCTATAAGAAAATAGTCCTGAATTGTCTTGTATTATCTATGAATGCAGATTGCAGGTTAGGAGGAGGAATTTTCTTTGGCAAGAATTTTTACTAATCTTTCATCTTTTCTTCTCTTTTTAAGTTCAGCGATGAATTTTATAAGGCTCAGGCACTTGTTATATTAAAAAATGTAAAATGACATTTGAAACATGCACCAACATTTGTTGTAAATTTCAGGTTTACTTTGTATTTACGCTCAGATTGTATTTTGTTCACCACAAATGTTTGTCTAGATCATAAATTATTCACGTAGATTCAAAACAATTACCTAAACATATAATAGTTATTCTTGTTACATTTTCTTTTGTTCAGATTAATTTTTGTCCGCCATCTTATAACCGAATGCGCCGCCCAATTTCAAACGGTGTATTCCAGTGTACACCGGAACAGAAAAATTTCAGAAACGAATGAAAAACCGCATACACTAGAACATTCCAGTGTACACCGATTTCCAGAAACGAACCGGCCCAGTCACACTTTTGTACAAGATGAAAATAGTATTCTTCTTATATATGTATTATTTAGAAATCTCACCATGTTTCTTTTTATTGGTGCTTGGACATATTTGAACAAAAGTTATGCTTTTTATAAAGATCTAGTAATATAGAAAAGCATTATTTTTTTACTGAATTATGTCTAGATATTTCACGGAAACATGGTGTTTGGCAATGTATCACGACAGATTTACAGATTTCCGTGATGAAGTTAGAGAATTACTCACCAACAGTCCAGTAAGTAATCCATTTGCATTAGATCTAAATAATTATAATGACATAAGTCATAGATATAAAATAAATTTTTGCCATTCTTACCATATTCAGTACAAAATTTATTGATATCTTTACCTTGATAAGAATTTCCTAGAAGTGAAAATCTGGTAAAATAATACTAGAGATTTCGTCCATTTTTGTGATATCTGCAGCAGCAGAAGTTGAAAAAATTGTATGTGAAATCATGTAGAAAATCTTTTTGATTTTTATACATCTTATTTATACTGGATAAAAGATGGCAGTGGAACACGGTTTAGTATTGTTGTTCTTCAACTCAATATCACCATTAGACTTCTTCAGTCAACAATAACTGCCCAGTAAAGGCATTATTAGGAATTGATACAGTACAAACTTTATTAGTATCGTCTAAGTTTTGTTAAACCAGTACTGCACATCCAATATTTTTACTGATCAGTAAAGACATTATTAAGAATTGATAAAGTACAAGCTTGACAAGTATAGTCTAAAGTCTTGTAAGGGAGTTCACTACTCCATTTGAAAATAAATAGGATTTCAAATAAATGTGATTTTTTTGTTAGAAAATTAAAAATGAAGTAATTTAAGTGAAAAAGATTGATAGGTTGACGATCTCGTTTTTGAGATATAAGTGATTGAAAATTTGGCAGGAAACCAAACTCCTCGGATTTTTCATAGGATTGACATAAGCAAGGTTTGACCATGAATGATTGTGACAGAATAAATAAAATTAAATTAAATTTTTACACAATGCTCATAAAGATGTATAAAATGAAATTATTAGAAAAAATAAAGGGGTCCATGGTCAAAATATTAAAATACTTTTAAATGGATAAAACCAGAGAATTCCGAAAATCTGACAGAAATTCCAAAACATAAGGCGCGAACCTCCTTAAGTCATTACTATGCATCAAATATTTTTATATAGATATCTCGGAAAGATTGCTTTTTTTTTGTACATTGGAAAAATCTGTATCAAGCTTTGAAACTCTAAACTGAACCCTAAAGGGACTGAAAAAGATGTTTAGACAGATGTTGGCTTTATACAGAGGGATTGTACAGCAAGTTTGGTTTACACATGCATTTGGTTTAGCCAGTGTTCATTTTATATAATTATCACTAATTTTGTGACCTAAAATCTGTAAAAACGGTCTAAACCTAACAAACTCAGATCTGGATGTAGTCATACAAACTATATATATTACAGGAGACAGGTGTAGAAAGTGTAGAGGAGAAAGTCAGACAAATTATTGATGAAGATGTACCTGTAAGTTTAATACCTGACAATATCAAACAAAAATATTTACTCTTACATGTTTTTATATTTTTTTTCATTTTATATTGCTTGCTACACAGAGGAACAATTCATATTATTAAGCAATGTTTTCAGTCTTGTGAAATCCTTGAAGAAAATGTCTTTTTACCACACAAATTTTAGTGTCATCCTATAGTATGATGCTGTTGTCATCTGTGCTTATTTCATATATGTGGTTCTCCTTTTCCATTGATATGCTTTTACTATGCTGT
The DNA here is from genome assembly GCA_002080025.1 of Modiolus philippinarum. Classification (NCBI taxonomy): domain Eukaryota; kingdom Metazoa; phylum Mollusca; class Bivalvia; order Mytilida; family Modiolidae; genus Modiolus; species Modiolus philippinarum. The sequence continues at coordinate 23,466 of MJUU01032658.1, read as the reverse complement.
TCACCTCTAATTTATATTACAAGGCATATGGGTAATATTAATATAGTTATGAGTGTATGTACAAGTACAAAAAAAACTTCCAATAACACATGAACATAGGAAATTTTAAACTACCATTGAAGAAAAAACAATACTGTTGAAATAAATAAATACAAGTGTATTTTTAAATTTTTTATTCATTTTTATTCCAGATGAATGAGTCTCAAAAGCAACAGTTGATGAAAATTTACCAAGTAACAGGAACGAAGCGTGCTGTGGATACAAGATTCCTGAACTTTCTTAGTTATAATTATTACCATCTTCCAATGTATGCTAAACCAGGCATGGTATAGGAAAACTGTGACTTTAAATATACAAAGGAGATAACTTTGGGTTTTTTTGTTGATGCTGCCATGGTTACATCAAATATTTAGCACATGCAATTAATGAAAACTGCACTAATTCTTTATTTTGAATGAAAAAACCATACCAATATGTATATAATATTGAAAACCAAAGGAAGTGGATTCATGTTTCATCATTAAGGTTTGAGAGAAATATATGTTGCTTGAAATTTGATATGATTTCCATCATTTATACAAGATTAAAATGTTAAAATCTCAATTTTGCATGTCAGAGTTGGGAATGCATTACTCACTTGTTTATTCTCTAAATTCCTTGATACCAATGATATACAGTCAGTTTACTATTTTGTACATTATTTTAAATAATGAGAGATGAAAACAAACATATATATCACATTTCTCAGATGATGTGACATATATTTTGTCTTAGGGAAGGTCAGTGAAATGAGACAATTTATCTATTGCTTAAGGTACAATTGTCCAGTTGACAATACTTCAGGATAATATGAATTTGTGTGAAATATGTATGTTATTCTTACATCTCTTACAGAAGTGAAGTATTTTTATCTTGTCAATTTAGAATCAATTCGATAAATTTTTGGATTCAAAGAAGTTCTTATTATAGAAAAATTATCCTTGCAAATTGTAAGTTGATATTTGATAATAAAATGTATTTTCACAATATTTTATCCTTTGTGGCTGACAGTGGTTGAATAATTAATGTAAATAATATTTTTATAACATTTCCTTTATAAATATTCAAATATTCTGTGATACATTTTAACAAGAACTGTTATATAATTACTGTGATAACTTTATCTGTTTATACAAGTAAAAAAAATATACTGGTATGAAAGGAAAATATTGGTATGGAGATGTTATAATGTTAGCTGAACTGTCAGACTTCGTACCAATTTCTTCTATAGTTTAAATAATCATGGAGCAAATTTATTGTTTAAAAGATTTTTAAATGAGAAGTGCATTATGAAGTTTCATATTTATATTGATATTGATTAAATATATTTATTTATTTTTTGTGCAAAATATTGAAGCACATAATAAACTTATCTAAGACTTTTGTATTGCTTATTTGATTCATTGTAAAAAAAATGTGTTCCAACCATTTTGTTTGGTGTGATGTACAAGATGTGTTACTTCAATAAGAATACTGTAAACCTTATTTCATAAAATTGGAGGGCTTAGAGTAAATGTACATGTCATGAAATACAATGATAAGAAAAACAAGATGTGTTTGTGAAACACTATGCCCCCGGCAGCAACTATGTCTACCATACAAAATAAATGCTAAAATTGCAATCACTAGAAATTAAGGTTAAGTAGGCATTTGTACTAAGCTCCATTAGATCATTCACATATAGAATATCAAGCCTCTTGCAAATGCAGTTAACAAGCTAAAAGCAAAACCTAGATTTTGACCTCTGTAACCTTGACCTTCTACCTTACCTTAATGAAATTTGCACAATGGTGGTCAGCTTTATATGATCAATATACAAGGCCATATATGAAGGTCATATCACATCTGGTTGGAAAAATAACGGCAATGTTGAAGTTTTCAAATTTTCACTCGGTGACCTTGACCTTTTACCTGACTGACATTTTTTTGTTTGATTTGTATTAAGCTTCATTAGGTCTATTCATATATAGAATATCAAACCTCTAGCAATTGTAATTAACAAGCTATAGCAAAATCTATACTTTTGACCTCTGTGACCTTGACCTTTGACCTGACCTTAGTGAAATTTGTATAATGCTGCTCAGTTTCATATGACCATTATACAGGCAAAATATGAAGGTCCTATCACATCTGGTTGAAAAGATATAGGCAATGTTAATGTTTTTGTTAGTTTTCAAATCTACACTTGTTGACCTTAACCTTTGACCTGAACCAAATTTTTTGGGTGAATTTATATTAAGATTCATCAGATCTCTTCATATATGTAATATCAAACCTCTAGCAATTGTAATTAACGAGCTATAGCAAAATCTATATTTTGACCTCTGTGACCTTGACCTTTGACCTGACTAGTGAAATTAGCATAAGCTGTTTTATATGACCAATATACATGTGGTCCTATCACATCTGGTTGCAAAGATATAGGCAACGTAAAAGTTTTTGTTAAAGTTTTCAATTTTGCACTGTGTGACCTTGACCTTTGACCTGACCAAAATTTTTTGGTGGATTTATATTAAACTTTATTAGATCTGTTCACCTATAGAATATCAAGCCTCTAGCAATTGTAATTAACGAGCTATACCAAAATCTAGATTTTGACCTCTGTGATCTTGACCTTTGACTTGACCTTAGTGAAATTTGCATATTTGTGTTCAACTTCACATGATCAATACACATACCAATATGAAGGTCCTATCACATCTGGTTTAAAAGTTATGAGCCAGGGTAAAGTTGCGGACAGACAGAGAGGGCAAAAACAATATGCCCCTAATCTAAAGATCGGTAGGCATTTAAATTAAAAAATACTGTTAATATTTTTTAACCATAAAATCAGAAACTGCCAATATGCATATTGCTTAAACCTAATACTTCAAAACAGCCTATTAAAACATAATTGAACAAAATTCAGTGCTAGATGACAATATTTAGGTTGAATCTCATTGAAGACTGAGGACACTAGAAATAACGGGAAATCAATTCTATAATTTTGCCAATTCTTATGCTAGTGGGTTAAAGACACTGCAAGTCTTGATGAACCAAATTCATATGGTAAGGTGTATTGTTTCCATCATTTGGATTTCAGTTGTAGTGTAAGTCATTACAAATCTACTGGAATATTTAGGTTTATTTAGCAGCCATAAACACTTTTGGTGCTCGTGGTACATGGATAAGATTTAAGGGGCTCTGTCAACAGAGCTTACCGAGTCATCCCAAGATGGTGGATAGGGATACCTAGCTTGTCAATCCTGGATAGTCCAATCATAGCATTTTAAGCATGGCCATAAATCAGAGAAAGTGTGGAGAAATGTCATGTTCCAGGCAGCAGAAGAACATCTTCTGTATATTACACAACACAGCAGCCCTCTTTGGGCCATGAAAGAAGGCTGAATTTCTTGGCCTTGCTAATTTCCCCTTTTCCATTGGCAATCAAAATTCAGTTATGATAAACCTTTAATTCTTTCTCATATGACATTTTTGAAAGGATTGTTCTAGACCTGATATAGTTGAAATACTGCTCACTTGGGTAAAGCTCTAAGTAATTAAGAAATCAACCTTAGTTGCGCTAACTGAGGTTGATTTTTTAATTACTTCGAGCTTTACCCCAAGTGAGAAGTATTTCAACTAATGCTCCACATTAATGTGGCTTTGATTTATAAGTAGTAGCAACTATTGGTGGCGCTATCTGATAGTAATCCATGCCACATTAATGTTTATTTTAAATCAATCTTAATATGAAAAATCTGCATGATAATCAAATTTATGCATATTGGAAGCGAGACTAATCACATGGCATTAAAAAGTCTACACTATATTAAAGCTTTATTACCTTTGAAATAATGACAATTAAAAAGAAAAGGACAACATGAAACACCATCAATGACTGACAATTTCAGTCACATGCCACAATCTGCCAGAGAACTCCACAACAAAGTGTAACATTTTAATTTTGCAAGTAATGATATATCATATTAAGGTCAATTCCTATAAATGATGGAGGACAATGCAAGTAATTGAAAATTAACTATTACGATGCTAATTCTTATGTAACTAGCATCAAGACTCTGCAGGTCATGATAAACAGTGTACTGTCCACTATCTTTGGATTTTAGTCATAACACATCCATATAGCAATATTTAGGGTTGTTCTCCAAGGGACAAAGCAAGCCATAAAAATCCATATCTTGTTCAGATTAATTATAGTTTGTGCTTGGGGTACATCGATTGTTCTGTCTACAAGACTCACTGAGTCATCCCAAGATGTTGGATAGGGAATACTTAGCTTGTCAATGCTGGGTATTCGGGTCATACTATTAAAAGCTTGACGATAAACCAGAGAAAGTGGAGAAACATATCATGTTCCAGGCAGTATGACAAAACAAATAAACAAAAATGAACAAGTACGCAAAAAACTAAAGCACTACCAGTGTGAACCCCTATAAAAACTGAGATATCATCAGGTGGTCCGGAAGGGTAAGCATAATCTGCTCCACGCCTGGAACCAGTCATACTGCCAGTGAAAAGTCCGGTTTTGTCACAGTCGGTGTTAGTCAGTTCGGTAACAAACTCTGGATCTACCCAAAGATATCTATTCTGATCTGTGAAATAGAAACATTGAAACGTTTTGTCAAATCATGGTGACGACCGTAAAACTTCTGTTGTGACAATTGCAACAGTGACTGACCATACATGATACCCTTGATGTATAAGTTTTTGAAACAGTAATTTCACTCAGTTGACAAAAATGCTGTACAAACTACAGGTGCGGCATCAGCAAATTAGTAGTGAAATGAAGACGCCATATGAAGAAGATGCGAGAATATTTCTGTCAAAGACGGGAAGTTCACTATTGGAAAGTCGAAGTCATCACACTTGTAAAGTTTTGTTTTCAGACGTCCAGAGTTGTCAAAGTAGATAGGTATAGGTCCAGGTATGATGCTGATAATAGTGTATCAGTGGTCTCTTTAATCTCAAGTTCATTTGGGTATAATATAGGAAGAAGATTATCCTTAAATCGAGGATTGGTTAATGAAAGAACATCAACTATATAACAGAAGCTGAAATTAAAAGCCTAGGCTACCCTATTGTCTTTTTCTGAACTAGCCCTTGTATGAACCTGGCTTCATATGAATAAAAAAACAAATCTTCTAAAGTGGCGCAAAATTAGTCCCCATAGGTATCCCTATTGTTTGTTGGAAAACTTGTCCTCCAAATTCTACAAATATGTTATCAGTCAAGAATTCCAACATTGCAATGACTTTCTCCTCTGTATCCTTTGTGAATCAATTTGATGTTAAACCAAGATATGCCCAATCTTTACTTATAACCAAATATGAATATCTTTTTCACCCATTTAGTACAAAAAGAATGTTGTATTAAATCTCGGAGTATTGACTTTAGAAATAATGACAATTAAAAAGAAAAAGACAACAGTAAACACCTACAATGACCGAAATTTCAATCACAGTCCACTGTCTGCCAGAGAACTCCACAACAAAGAGGAATATTTTCATTATGCAAGTAATGATATATTTAGGCCGATTCCTATAACAGATTGAGGACACTACAAGTAATGGAAAATCCACCTTTTTTATGCTAATTGACCCTATCAGCGTTTCTTGATAAGGGGGAGATAACTCCACGTACTTGTATAGGCTCTATTTGTTATAATGTAACAAATCAGTTATATAATGATAAAAATGGAATAAATGAATTAAGAAATAAAACAAATTGCTTATGAATCTTTTTAACTGTTGTCGATAATCAATTAACAGACATGTTTTACCTGACTGAATAAACATCCTGTGCTATACAGGTGTGTTAATTAGAACTGTACAAAAGATTGCCCTTGGGTGATATCTTTCTAGTATTAATCCAATTATACATCTCTAAACATGTGTATTATAATTTTTCTACAAATATTAAATAATTTTTAATCAAAATTAAGATTGAAAAATAAAAATTAAAAATACTGAGCAATTAAGAACATGTTATTTTAAATGAAAAAAATGAAAAATAGAAAAAATAATAAATGAAGAAATCAAAGTTTTTCAGAAAATCATTAATTTTAAAACCAGTAGTTTTATTCTTTTTTAATCACTTGTATGACAAAGATTGAAATATATCTAGTTTGTCATTATTAAAGTTTAGAATAAAAAACGGTATTCATCATCTTCACAAAATACTTGTATTCTCCTCTTTGAAAAAGAACCCCTTTTTCATGAAAGGATTAATGTTTTTTTCCCATGCAATTTTATATGATGTAATAGATTCTGAAAGAAATTTCGCTATGTTTCAAACTTGATGTAACAATGTGAAAAAGAAAAAATAAATTCAAAACAAAAAAAATGAAAACAAAAACAAATTGAAACCTAGACCAACACTTCCTTTTGGTCCCTTTCCACCTGATGCTTTGTAAATATTATGTGTATTGCTTGCATGACATTTGTGCATTTAACGCTCAAGACTTGTATGAAGCAATGTGAAAATTTATTAGGTTTTAAGGGTATCTGTGATCTGAACATCTAAAGTAATCTTTTTACTCTTTAATGCAGCAACATTGTATTTTTCCTCTAGACCGGTGACTTCAAAAGATGTTTGTCCAGGTGAATTTTATTAAGGTGATCAGAATGTCAGCAGGTGGTATACAGGTCACTTAGCACAACAAACATAATTTATAATTAATTATACAAAACACACCCCACTAAACAATATTCCAATCTGAAGCTTACTACAAACTTTGTTAATGAATTTAAGGGTCTAATCATATTACAGGTAAACAAACGACAGGTGTCTCATTACAGGTAAATCAAGTTAATCACCGTGTTGTTTTGATAGTATACACATCAATAATCATCAAGATAGAAAAATATTGTTGAACAATTAAACAAGGAGCTTGCAAATGAATATTAAAGTGTGCAGATTTATCATAAATCACCATGGTAGAAACACCCTGTTACAAGTATGTTGGAGTTATCGAACCTGATATTCCACTAGAGGCGCAAAACGCTGATATCGTCAATTCTAATGTTAGTAGCTCTTCAAACGACAAGTCATGATGAACCAACATCATGGTAATGGGTACTGTCTACTCGCTTTGGATTTCAGTTATGGTGCAAATGGGTGTAATAATAAAATCACCGAACAGAGTTGTTAAGAGCCGAAGTCCATGAGGCAAAAAGACAAATCGGGTTGAAACATTGTCGATGCAATGGTTCTGACTTAGTACAGGCATTACAATAGAAATGTTGGGTTAAACTGGTTTTATGGCTCGCAACCCCCCTTTCTATTGCGGTAGTGTACGGTGTCCCCACTTCTATTGCAGTAGTGTCCGATAGCAACTCAACAGCAATTGTTATTGAAAGTTCGTAGTCAGTCGAAAGAAATGATCATCCCAGTACTAAGCAAAACATAATCCTGAATCAGGTTGGTCACCGTGATAACTATATCTAATGAGAAAATGTTATAATTTGTGCTAGCTCTCGCGTAACGAGTCAACTGTGTAACATACACTCCATTAGCAGAAGAAGCTTGAATCACTGTCCATGGTTGAGAAATCAAACTCGTCCTTTTTGTGGTAAAATTTATGAGGCGCCGTTTTTAGCTCACCTGGCTATGCCAGGGTGAGCTTTTGCAATCACTTTGCGTCCGTCGTCCGTGCGTCCGTCCGTAAACTTTTCATTTAAAGATCTTCTCCTCTGAAACCACTGGGCCAATTGAAACCAAACTTTGCCACATTAGTCCTTGGGTGGTCCCCTTTAAAAATTGTGTCGCTCAGGTCTGTACGTTATCCAAGATGGCCGCCAGCTGGGACCAACATTTAACATTGGACCCTATGGAAAAAACGTTTCAAATTCTTTTTCTCTGAAACTCCTTGGCCAATTGGAACCAAACTTGGCCACAATAGTCCTTGGGTGGCCCCTTACAAAAAGGTGTTTTTTAGGTCCGCCCGATTTCCAAGATGGCCGCGAGCGGGAAACATCGTTTTAACATTGGACCCTATGGGAAAACACTTTCAAAAGATCTTCTTCTCTGAAACTACTGAGCCAATTGGAACCAAACTTGGCCACAATAGTCCTTGGGTGGTCCTTCACAAAAAGGTGTTTTTTAGGTCCGCGTGATTTCCAAGATGGCCGCAAGCGGGAAACATAGTTTTATCATTGGACCCTATGGGAAAACATTTTCAAAGATCTTCTTCTCTGAAACTACTGAGCCAATTGGTACCAAACTTGGCCAAAATAGATTTTGGGTGGTCCCTTACAAAAAAGGTGTTTTTCAGGATCGCACAACATTCAACATGGCCGCCAGCGGGGGACATAGTTTTAACATTGGACCCTATGGGAAAACACATTCAAAGATCTTCTCCTCTGTAACTACTGGGCAAATTGGAACCAAACTTGGCCA